>OZ023273.1:21123460-21325648 GCA_964007475.1 Hybos culiciformis | reverse complement strand
TGCTGAAAAACGTACCGTTTTCGAAATATTTGCGAAAAACTGAAAATATTCTGAAAATGTCCTTTATTTAAATATTTAAAATGACAAATATGTTCAGGATACTTATAGTTCATTTTTTAAACAAACCAACAAGAAATATTGAATACCAATGCTTTTCTAAATAAAGGATTATAAAAAAAATTGACATGCACGAACATAGTCAATTCAATTAAAACAATAACAATCAGTTAAAATTAAAAAAGAATTTAAATTGTTGAATTTGCTAATGCCGCAAAATTCTCTGTATTTTTTAATGGTTGGTTTTTTTCCGCTGTATTTAAATAGTTAATGAAACACATATAGAAAAAGCCTTTTTAATATATAGTGGTTTCGAAGCATGTTATAATTATAATTATTGAATTTTGAAATTTATTATGACTTAATTTTATATAGAAATTTTTAGATTATAGAAGCTTTTTTGAATCACCGTCTTCTCTTTTTAAAACATGCGCTGATCGCAACTGTATGGTTAAAAATTTGATTATATTACCACACTTCATGTTTTTCTAATGGATTCATTCTTGATTCTTCTGGACAATTGAAATCTTTTGAAAATTCTTTACTATTTTGCAATACTCCCAAAACTCGAATGTGATTAGGGGAATGAAGGTCTGATGTTATTAATAATTTGAGCAGCTCTGTTAAAAAAAAATATAGTTAATAATTCTTTTTTAAAAAATTAAATTTGCAATACCTAAGAGCATTTTTACGCTAAAGAAATATGTGCACAAAGATCCATGACGAGTAACAAAATTAAAATAATGTCATTTTGATTTATTAAGTTTACTTGGAAAAGAACTGAAATATGATATATTTTATTATTAATTTTATATATTACCTGGACGTTCCTTGGAGCAAAAATTCTGAGCCATACTGACCCAAAACATTTGGTTTGAACTTAACTCTTGAAATCCTGGTAACTTAGGCTCATTTTTATTCCTTCGTGACCACTCATTATACGCTAAATATGATTCCTTAACACCAGCATTATCAGCAATATTCTCAGCCTCAGTTAAAATTCCATTAATCTGAAAAATAATACCTATCAGTTATCACTAATTTGTTTACAATTGTAAACAATATTTTTTATGTTTATGCATGTGTTATGTTTAACGTAGTTTATATTTAATTTATTTTTGTGTAACTTTTCTAAAACATCCAGAGCCTAATCCAAAACTTATAAAAAGTATTCTTAAAATGAAATGGAAATTTTGCATGAAAAACGAATAATTATTTTTTTACTATCAAATCAAGTAATTACTTTTTTTTTTGTAAATGGAAATAATCTTTATAATATGTAAGTGTGCAAATAAATACTTTAAGTTTCGTTGTCTCGTCTGTATAATTCCCATATTGTTCAACAATTCCACGAGCTCTGGTTAGAAAAGCGTTGGTAGTATTATAATCCCACCAGTCCATCAAATTACCATCATGGTTAAATTGTCTACCGATGTTGTCAAAACCGTGGGTAATTTCATGTGCAATTACACATCCAATTCCTCCATAATTCAAATAATTTGGATGGTCTGCAGAAAAAAATTTCCCTTGTAGAAATCCAGCTGGCACATTTATACTATTGTCGTGATTGTTATAAAATGCTTCAATTTGTGCTGAATCTGAATGCTCCCACCATTCGTTACGAGTAACTTTTTTTTTTAATTGCTTGTAATTTTTATTTTCGAGAAATTTATTCACAGTTTGTACGGATTTAAAGTAAAAATCGACATTTATATTCAGTTCGTTGTAATAGTCAATTAGTTTTTGATTGTTCAAAAGTTCTTCTGGATATCCAATGTGAAATATCATGTTATCTAATTTCAATAAGGATAGTTCTCGCGTTTTGTTATTCATCCATTTCGCTTCCAATAAAATTTTTTTGAACACAATTCTGATTTCATTCACCATTTTGAGGGCTGAAATTTTGGAAACTTCAGGAAAATATCTTCGAATATACATTGAACCAATTAAAGCTTGAAGTCTTTTTTATAAAAATAAACAATAAAAAAAAATTATTTTTCAATAATTTTTTTCGATACCCTATAAACATTAAAGATTATTATTTTTGTAGAACACTTTTTTCTTCTTTTATGTACATAATGCGTTAAATCTTTTTATTTCTGTCTTATGTAATTTATATAAGATTAAGTACAACAAATTAATTCCAAAAATAAACTTTTTATAATCATGTAAATACATATATAATTCACATTGTACTATATACGTCGTTCCTCACCATAAGTTCTTATTGTTATTATTAATCACAATTCGAGATTCGTTTAATTAAATTTTGGCTAACTTTTGTAAAAATTGCTAAAAAATGTGGTTATCTAACAGTAACAATAAAGAAAAAATAAATTATTCAAATAATTTTTTTGTGACATTCATTGATAGTACCATAGATTAAGAATACAGAAAGATTGTTAGCTTCATACAACATTTTTTTCAGCATTTTTGGTGTTTTTATGTGAAGGTGTTAGTAAAACTAAATAAAATTCTTTTCATATATTGATAATTATCACGTATTTTATTTTGTTTTACTAACACATTCACATAAAAATACCAAAAATAATGTTGTATGAAGCTAACCATCTTTGTGTATTCTTAATCTATGATAGTACGTAACAAAACTGAGCACTGTGGTTTAAGTGCCTGCTTTCAGAGCAGTACAGAAATACATTGGAATAAAATAAACTTCTATGAACTAGGCACATTGGATAAGATAATATAACGAGCCAACAGATATAATAAAATAACGAAGCCTAACATAACAAAAAAAAATTTTAAACAATTAACTTTTCTCACCTTGTTCTCGTTTCAGAAACACATTCTCTCCATCGTGGTTCCCTTTGAGTCACTCCTAAAATTTCTTTGAAAAAGACAGTTTGACGATCGCGCAAATCCTCAGACAGAAAACTAATAGCTCCTTCATGAATCCTCCAAAAAATATAATTGGCTACAGTTCGGATAGGAGTTTCGGAAAGAATCTCATCAAGCTTTTGGAAATAAATTGGTACAGCTTCAATTACAATTTCTTCTGGATTGATTTCTTGCATTACTATGCCATTTATAATTTTATACCAATCAAATTGAGTATAATTTGATTCTAAATCACTTATTGAAATTGGATTGTAAAGATGGGTCAAATTTTTTCGTTCTATTTCAGTAACTGATATCTAAGAAAGCATTGTTATTTTTTATAAAATAATGAAAAATAATATTATTTAATATACCTTTGCCAGTGAAATTTCAAAGTCAAGACATTTTTTTAACTCAACTTTGGCGTTTTCACGTTCTGCCCCGAATAAAATTGCAATATCAATCATATAATTATAATAAGATTTTACAAGTTTATCATTGAAACCAACAATTAAGTTATCTCCATAAATTCCAAAATTGTATGTTTGATCTATCTAAAAGAAATTATTTTTATGTTAAATTGAAAAATACGTTAATTTTTTTTATTACCGTGATAATATTTCTTGAACTATTTTTTGGATTGGTGGAAACAAAAACATCCAAAATATAATCAAAGTCGAGGCCTGTTTTTCTTAGTTCTATTAAAGTATCTTCTAAAGACCAATTACTGTTGTTCCAATCTCCAATTATCACCGGCCAACCACCCAATTTGTCAACGATTTCCGTAATAGGCTTATGTCCAAGTTTTTCAATATTACCTAAAATAATAAGAGACGAAGGAATTTTCACTTAAAATAAAAATACAAGTCAATTATAATTTAAAAATTTTTGATTTAGAACCATCGCATTCAATATAAAATTTTTTTTTAATATGGTTAGCTACTAAAATTAAAAATTTACGTACTTATGTTCATACAACTTTGATAATAATCTCTTGCCAAATTAAATGGTCTGATATGATCAATGTCTTCATCGACCAACAACGTTCTAATTTGTTCAACAATTTCATCTTCTACTTCAGTGAAAAAACTAACTTCTTTTTTATCTTCTTGTATGAAAGTCGAAGTTATAAAATTACCGCAGGCATATTTATAAAAATCATTACAAGGATTAACAGACTGATCCATAGATTCAAGTAATTTTGCAGCTGTTCGTATACATTCAGCAGTATAACATACATTACTTTTCTTAAAAACTGTTGGAATTTCTGTCATAATTACTGTAAAAAAAATAAAAAAACCCTTATAATAAACTGAAAACAAAAAACAAAATCTAAATTATAAAAATTACCAAATGTCACTATTATCGTAATGATTATTGTAATCAAAATAGATAAAATTCCCAAAAATTTTTCACCACTTGTTGTGCGATCACAAATGCCTTTATCAAACCTAAAATAAAATTATAAAACATCGATCTGACTGAACCCAAGTTTTTAATTAATGTTCTTTTTTTGGTTTCGAGAAATGCATTCAAACGTTTTTACTTATTTAACCCACGGCTATACAATTAATATAATTTCCAAAAAATAGAACATACACATAATAAAGTATTTTGTACATAACATTTTTAGACGTCTGTGAGTAAAATATATGGAAGATAGTTTAGTTATAGGTAACAGGTTAGTTATGTACATTGAAACAAAGTTGTGACCTTTTTTTTCTAAAACTTCTATCCCATGACATAATTTTTGTATTCAACCGACATGGTGTAGTGGTATTGCCCTTATCCTACAGCATGTTCGGTCGTGGGTTCGATTCCCACCTCGGACTGGGATTTGTGTTAATTTTTCAATTTGTCTCATTTAAGTGTTTGTGTTGTTTTTTTTTTTTTTAATGTAAATTCAGATTTGACCTAATAATAAATATGGGAATAATGAATAATGAATTAAAAAATACTCTTAGCTTACTTATATATGCAAATATGTTTCATGTTATTCGAATTTAAACCGTTTGTGTACATGTTACATGAACACACGTATCTATATATATGTGTCAGCTAATTAATATAAATATAATGTAGATCTAAAAATATTGTGAATTCAAATAAAATATCGAAATCCAAACGCCACATTAAGTTCATTCAAATTTGTACGCTACGCCGCTGTGCGTGAGTTAAATGCTAATTAATAAAAAAATTAGGAACCGGAACCCTACACATACATGCTTAAGTACATTCTCGATAGATCATCTCTAAACATTATGATATTTTCTTGTACACGCAGTTTCATTGAATTATCATAATGTGATATAAAAATAGATTACATTTACAAAAATTTAATTAGATTTATACTGTTATAATATACTGATTTCCGGTAATTTAATATAAAAAACATTGTTCTATGCTTTTTTTATAATTAAGTAAAAAAATATTCAACATTTTTTTTGTCTGCTAAACTAATAACGAGTTGAATTTTAATCTAAATATCTTTTAGATGGTCATTAAAAGCACTCTAACGTCTCTAACCACTACTTTTGATTCTTGGAAAAATCAGTTCCAATTAATTTTAATTAATTACCTGTTTTTATTTTTGTTCAAGTCAATGCTAAAAACTGTGACAGAATTTCTACCATTAAAAAAGTGTGAATCGTTTTCCAAGCCTTTTCTAAAATTTTCATTATCCATTGGGACAAAAATTTTCTAAAAAAAATGTGTTGAAAATGTTTTTAAATTGTTGAAATTATTCACACGAGCTACTAACTAAAACAAACTAAATATTTTCAATGATTTTTTTTTAAATTACGGTTTGAAACCTTTACGATACATATATAAATAATAATAGAACAACTGTTAAAAAGATTACCTAATTTAAATTCAACAATTCAAAATAACTATAGGATGTATTTGAACCCTTTAAAACTTTATGTTCAATTAACTGTTCAAACTGTAAATAAAAAAAATTTTAGATATGAAATTAAATCACTTCACTTCTAAGTTAAACATTTTGTCAATAAATTATACTTTAGTTTAGAGCAAAGATACTTTTTATTATTTGAAAAATCAACAACAAGCAGTCACCAACTAGGAGTTTATATTCAAATCCTTTAATGTGATGTTGAAAAGGTGGAAAGAAATATTTAAGCTTTAAATTTATGAATTTATTGAAATCATTACAGTCGCCTTTTTAAATGTAAAACACGAGTTTTGAATCCAAAGCTTAATAATAGATACAGTTATAATTAATAATGTATTCAAATTCAGACATTATTTTAGACGATAAAAAATTCAAAAATTAGAGAAGCTTCTGTATAACTAAATGATTATAATGTTATTCCCTTTTTTTTGCGATATTTTCTAGCTCTGTTTGAGTTGAGTCAAAATCGATGATGATGATATCAAACAATAATGTACATTTTCTTTAAAGCTCAATTTGAGGTGTATTATGTGAGATTATGGGTTAATAGAAAGTTAGGGATATAACTTAAATTAGTAAATAATTTAGGGTGGTTTGCTTGTTAAAATAACCTTCAATCGAATATAAAATACTCAAAAAATGTTTCGACTTCGAATATTATTAATTTCGAAATATATGAATAAATTGAAGAAATTTGTTTTCATTAGTTTCTAACTAGAGTCCTCAATATACAATACACATATATGCTTTAGTTTTTGACAATAAGAGATAAAAGAGTCCATTAATTTAGTAATTTAACTATTTAATGAGCTGTTTGAGTTTTCGACAAAAAAAACTCTATTAGGTATAACTTTTTCTTCATTAAAAAATATGGTTACAAATGAATTATTTTTATGATATTCATTTCAATTCTGATTTTTATAACTTAAACAATCTTCAAAATTTATCCATCAGCTGAAATTATGTGTTTCGTTATGTAGTTAAAAGAAGATTTCAGTATGAGGGCAAGTGTTGGATGCGGACGGGAAATGTAAATGCATGATCCATTTATTACTATTGATAGTGTATCAATAAATTATCTCGACTCCCTCATAATTACTGTAACCGAAATTAATTTAAAGATTACTCCACTCTAGTTCATTTGTAATTTTTTTTTTAAATTATAATTGAAATTAAGTGCCAAAAATAATTGAAATAATGATACGTTAATATTAAAAAATCTAATAAAAATACTATTTTTAAAAATACATTAATTAATTTTTCAATGCTGTGAGTTTTTAACAGCTTTTGAGAATAATTTACAATCTTAAATTATATATGTACAGTACACAACATGTTTATATGTATTGTACATCATAAACATCAGAACCTAAATTTTTTTATTATTTAAAATTAAGTGCACACCGTGATTCTTTGCGTAATTGAATATTTGGGTGCTCGAAACGTCGCGTCGGCCGCTTAGAAAAAAAAACATATTATATTATAAATATACACTTACTTAACATCTTACTACTGAATCTGGAGACAGTAAATGCAAAGACTATAGAACATCAGAACATAAATAGGCCCACAGGATAGGGTAGTACAGTGAACCAACAAGCCTAAGTTCAAGGAAATCGAAAACCATTCGCCTATTTCAACATCTATTTTTATTTTGATATTTATTATACTACATTCACACTTATTAAAAATTATTAAAAATCAGTGTACAGAGATAAAATTGTACATAGAAATATTGTTAAACAAGGAATACATAGCCTCGACCAGTTCATTTTACAAGATGTAGGTATCAAGCCAAATTAAGTTTTAAAGAATAACTGATGAATGAATGTTGGCTATGTGACTGGGAGCTTTGATATAATGTTTTTATTAGGAAAAGATAAAAAATTAAAAGTGTTAATATTAAAAAAAATTTTATAAAAAATTTGCAAAAGATGATAAAATTATCATTACTCGAGATTGAATTAAGAAATAGAGTTGAAACATGTTGAATTCCTTTTACTTCCGATGTTAAATCAATCAACAAGGCAGTTAAATAGATCGAATAGGATGATCATCAAGCTAAGACTCGATTTGAGTCAACTAAATGGGATATTCAAAAAATTCATATGGTACTTATTAAAATAAGATGGTAATGTAACTTCTAAGACTAGAATCAGAGATAACAGGAAATTAATCAAAAATTAAAATCTCATAAAGGAATGAAAAATTGTTATTCAATAATTTATACAACTAAAAATAAAATTTCATACAATTTAAATAAAAATTAAAATCTATAACATTCGTTTCAAGAATTGTAAATTATATAGGTATCAAGCTAATTATTCTGATGAGTCCTAAGCTTGATACCAGAACGAAACAATTAAACATTCTTTCAATAATTTCAAGTAAAAATAACTTTCAAATAATAAGCATAAATTTCCAGAACTAAAAATAAAATTTCAACAATTTGAATAAAAATTAAATTGTATAACATTCGTCTCATGAATTGTAAATGATAAGAATCAAGTGAATCATTTCTAATGACTCCTAAGCTTGATACTAGGACGAAACAATTCAACAATCTGTTAATAATTTGAAGTAAAAGTAATTCTCAAATAATAAACAATAGATTCACTAAAATCCTCCCAGAAATAAAAATTTTATTTTATTTCACTTATTTTATCGTTCTTACAAAAAACTTTAGTGATACCAAATAAGTATTAAATCCATTAAACCTAAAAAGGTTTTCATAAATAAAACAATTACAAATGTCTGGTCTGTTTAATAAAAAAAAAATATACATATTTTGATTATTTCATTTCAAATAAAAAAAAAATTCAAATTTATCAATGTTTTTTTTTAAGACAATCTTTAAAATTTGCTATAAAAAAAATTTATCAAATTTATCTATCTTCTTACAAACTGTTGAATTAAACCGAAAAAAAAAAATTAATTCAATAAAAATTCGTGGTTTTATTCCAACTTTACTGTTAGGCTCAATATCAGCCTACGTTTTTTTCAAATTCGACAATTTTAAAGAAGACATAGCAGACGAATTATTACAAGAAATAAATGGGCGAAATCAATTTAATTTTATTGCGGATGTGGTGAAAACATGCGCACCTTCAGTTGTTTATATCGAAATTTGTGACAGTAAACGCTTCAATTATTCAACAAATAAACCTTTAACCGTTTCAAATGGATCAGGTTTCATCGTTAAATCTGATGGATTAATATTAACAAATGCGCATGTTGTCTTAAATAAGCCCAACACTTTTGTCCAAGTGAAATTATTAGATGGACGCCAATTTCCTGCAGTTATAGAAGACGTTGATCAGACTTCGGATTTAGCTACTGTTCGAATTGATCAGAAGAATTTACCAGCAATGAAATTAGGAGATTCATCATCACTACGTAGTGGCGAATGGGTCGTGGCTCTTGGATCACCATTGTCACTTAGTAATACAGTCACAGCTGGAGTTATTTCAAGTACAAATCGTCCGTCCAAAGAATTGGGTTTAAGAGGACGTGACATTAATTATATCCAAACTGATGCTGCTATCACTTTCGGGAATTCTGGCGGACCATTGGTTAATTTAGATGGTGAAGTAGTTGGCATAAACTCTTTAAAGGTTACCGCTGGAATCAGTTTTGCAATTCCTATTGATTATGCAAAAGAGTTCTTATCTAGAAGAGATCATATAAAAACACGGGGATATAGTCATAGTACTAAAAACGTCAGGCGGTACGTGGGTATAACGATGTTAACTTTGACTTCCGATGTTTTATTAGAACTTCGAAATAGATCTCATGAGTTTCCAAGCGAAGTAAATTTTGGTGTTTTTGTATGGAAAGTAGTTTTTGGATCACCAGCACATCGAGGGGGATTAGTTCCTGGTGATATTCTTACTCATATAAATGGCAAGGAAATAAAAAATTCAACAGATATTTATGACTTTTTAGTTAAAACAGAAGAATCTTTAGAAATGACAATTTATCGGGGTTTACAGAAACTAATAATTAAAATTGTGCCAGAAGATCCTTAATTAGATGATTTTAATTATTGACACTTATCCGCGACCTTGGAACATTAAGCAGCATAAAACGAATATTAAGTTTTCAAATATTAAATATTTTATTAAATAAATAGAAATAGATTTTTATCCATAAAAATTGAGTACATACTTATCATATCACGTCACGTCCTTGCACAATACAATCATAAATGCCGTTATCTGCAAATTGTTTGTAACTGTTCGTAAGTTTGTTTTAATGCTTTTTAGTTTCTGCTGATTATTTATAAAAATTTCAAGATAAGAATGCTAATTAATAATCATCAAGATTTTTAAATCAAAGGCATTCCTCAGTTTTTGAAGCCTGATGTATCTATACTTAATTTTAGTAAAAAAAATTATAAATTTTCGATCATTGATCCTGCAAATATTACAGTCTTCAAAATCGCATTTATTTTGGGAACGTTTTTAAATTAGAACTTTAAAGATGGATAACAAAAATGTATCATATTCCATATATTATTATAACAAATGTCGAAAATAAGAAAACCGTTGAAGGACAAAGAAATTGTGATCTAATTTGTGGATCAACTTTTTGAAAACCAAGTTCTGATGCCCTCAGGTTAAATTTATTCCAGTTCGTATTTTAAAATTTTTTCTACCCCAACTTTTATAGCGTCAAACGCAAATCCATCAGAAATTTGAAGTAAAAAATTCGAAACAATAGAATTATCGTAAGAAATGGTACGAAAAATTATTAGGAAAAACCTAAAAACGGATAACTCGAAAACCATAGTTCGAAGCTTTTAAGTTATCGGTACCTTTTTAGAAACTAAAAAAGTTGTTTAAAAAACAAGGTTTTTTTTATAAAAAGTCAAAAAAACGAGAAGTGTTACACCTGGCTAACTTCATTTCCATTGTCGGGCATCATGATGTTGTGGAATTGCCATTATCTTACGGCGTGTTCGCTTCTGGGTTCGATACTACCTCGAACTCGAATTGGTATCAATTTCTCAATTTGTTCAGTTAAGTGTTTGTGTTGTTTTTTGTTTTTATGTACATTCTTTAAAAAACTTCAAGTTAAAAATTAAAATTTGCAAAAGTATAATGCTTTTAAATTTGAATTTATTTTTAATTTATAAATGTATACTTATATAAATTAATCTATTTAGAGGTAAATTATAGATTACAGCGGAATGCTACCAAACTTCATATTTTTGTAAAGGGTTCATGAATGAGTCTTTTTGACACTTAAAATCTTCTGAAAATTCTTTGTTATTCTGAAGAGCTCCAATTACTTGATAGCGATTTGGTAAACATCTGTTACTGGTATTATTTGTTTTTGGAGTTTCTAAAATATGAATTTTTTTAAATACTTTTTTATTATTCCTTAAAATTTCTGTATATTATACCAATTCCTTCTTTTGAACATAATGTCTGAGCAAAACTTATCCAAAACATTTGATTTGACGTCAACTTTTGTAGTCCTGGTAAATTTTGCTCCATTCCATGTTTTTTGACCCAGTTTTTGTAAGCGAAATATGCTATTTTGACACCGCCATTATCTGCAATATTTCCTACTTTAGTTAAGGATCCATTGATCTGTTAACAAAAATTTTAAAAATGATTAGAACTGTAAAATTTTTCAAATATTTTAATTAACTTGAACTTTGTTAGATTAAGAAATAATAGGATTTTCTATTTTAATGATAACTTATTGCCAAATTTGAAATTTGTTTGGCCTAAATTTTATTAGGATTACTAGAGTAAATTAGGCTAAAAAATCTAAGCTTATCTATGCATATTTGTTGATCTGAAAAAGGTTAATCAAATTTTTAAATCAAATCTTTAAATTATTAAAAAATGAGGAGTTTTCCTGCAATAATTTGGGAAATGATCAAGAGTGTTGGATAACGCTAAAAGGAACAAAAACTTCATTTGTTGAAATTCAATCCGCTTTATGTGTTGACTTTGTTTCATCATTTCACATATTTCACAACGGTGTGACTTTTTTATTACATCCGAAATCTATGGTGGTCGATTCAGTTCTTTTCACAAGGTTTTCTATGTATTCTAAACTATCTTTTCAATTAAATAACTTTATGAGTCTGAATTACTAAATTATTTTTATTATAATTAAATAACATTAATATGTATGTTTGTAAATAATTAAAAAAAATTAATACTGAAATTCTTACATTTTCACCAGTAATCTCATCAATGTAATTATCATACTGTTCTATTATTTTATTGGTTTTTGCAAGGTACGCATTTTCTGTTTCATCACTCCACCAGTTTTCGGAACTACCATTAAAACTAAATTTTGAGCCAACATCGTTGAAACCGAATGTCATTTTTTTGGCAATAATATATCCAAGAGCACCATAGTTCATATAATTTGGCAGATCTGATGAGAAAAAACCACTCTGTAGAATACCTGCTTGTAAAATAAAGCGGTTTTCATCACTACTATGGTATGTAAAAGTTCCTGTTGAATGAACGTCCTCTTGCCAATTGTTTCTATCTACAGTATCCCTGAATTTGCCATAATATTTCTCATACAATAATTTAGTTACATTAAGTACTGAATCAAAATATAAGCTTTCATTAATTTTCAAGTCTTTATAATAATTGATAATTTGCTGATCATCAACCAAATCATCTGGGTAGCCAATGCGAGTAATCATCTTGTCTAATTTAATTAAAGCTTTTTCTTTAGTTTCATCATCCATCCAATCGTTTGTAACCAAAAAATTTCGAAAAGATTTTCGAATTTCTTCTAGAATATCTGAAGCCGCAATTCGTACATTTTTGGTCAAATATTTTCTTACATACATAGATGAAACGGCAACATTGAGCCTGAAATTAGAAAATCATATTATATATTTCATAATTTTTTTTTAGGGAACCCATTAAATGGTAAAAAACTTTTGACAAAATAACGTATGTCAACATAATGTTTGGCGCATAATTACCTTTAACAAAGTTTTAATAACAAAACTGAATGAATGGCAAATCTTCGTTTAATAAAAAATGTTATTGCAAATTTATGTTTAGTCAAAATTTTTTTTGCAAAAGTACGTTTAATAAAAAAAATCATAAAATAATTTTTTTATTACTTCTCAGTATTTCTTGTGTCTTGATCAATTTAAAATCAGAAAGTTTTGTGTATTTTAATGTATCATTTCGCTTACAACACGTTAGTTTTTACATTATTGAAATTATTTGAAGATTATTTATTAATTTTAAGAATGAATTCGGAATAAAACAGTAGTTTCAATTCAGCGCAAATCTTGAGAAATTATGCCCGTTTAGATCGGTCATAAGATCCCTGCGATTTTATGGCCGAATCTCTTATATTTTTTCCAAATGAATAAATATTTATGTTTAATTATTTAAATAATAAATAATATTAATAATAATATGTAATTGGTAAAATATGCTATGGCAAGTATAATAAAATTTCGATAATTTTTTGTCAAGAATATATTTGTCATTCGATTATTTTTGCTAAATGATTTTCGTTTCTTCGCGGATCATATCGTTTTCGCGAGTTACAAGCGATTTTCGCTTGTGGATAACGATTAAATTTGAAGGAGGGGAATTTCATTTTTCATTTATAATTGTTGCGTGTTTTCGCGGATTTTATCATCAGATTTGAAGTGGTGACTTTAATTTTTAATTTATAATTTTCGCGGTTTTTGGCGCTTTTCGCGGATTTGTCGCGACTTTTGCGGTTTAGTAACGATCAAACTAAGGGGTGTAATTCTATTTTTAATTTATAATTTTTGCGTTTTTTCGCGGTTTTTACGGGTAATTAACGAAAACATTTGAAGGGGGTGAATTTTATTCACAAATTTTTGACTTTACTTTCATTTTTAATAATTAAAATTTAATCGAAAACCGCTGAGGAAGGTGGCCAGCGTCCATTGAAATATCGGATGCATATTAAAAAAGAAGGTTTAGTCAAAAATAGTGTTTTTTGAAAAAAGTTTTAATTTTTAAATACTCTTATTTATTCTTTAAATTTTATTCTTACTGAAATTCAGCTTCATCTATACATTCTTTAGAAATAGAATCCATTTCTCTTTTGTAGCCTAAATCATTCAAATACTGATTTTTTCTACTTTTCAAGCTTTTAGCAAGAAATGGTATGGAATCAGAATAAGTTTTCCAAAGAATATAATTAGCAACTGTTCTTTTTGGTGTCTTGCTCAATAACGTGTCTAATCCACTGAAATAGTTGGGTACAGACTCATTAATAATTTCACCAGCAGATAATGGTACATTTAAAATTCCTTTCAAAATGTTCATCCAATTAAGATTTTCGTATTTCTTATTTAATTCTTTAATGGTGATAGGGTTGAAATATAAAGTTGAATTGTTTCTCTTTGAATCATCTGAGATGATCTGAAATTAAGGAATTGTTTTGAATAATACATATTAGTTTTAAGCCAATATGAAAAAAAAATTTCTTTACTTAGCAATCTTATATGGGCAATAGCCTGATTGTATGAAATATTTGAAATAAATAAATAAATAAAAGTAAATATTATACGGACTTGCTTTTTGAATACTTTAACATACAAGTCGAGCACAGTTTCGCCTAGTGGGTTTTTGTTTTTTTTTTATTTTGTTGGTAGTTCTTTTTTTTCTTTTCTGCTTCTCTGTCTGATAAGAAATTTAACCTAGATTGTATTTTTGCCCCTTGATATAAAAAAGGTCCTTAAAGCTTTATAAAAAACACGATCTATTCAGTGCTCCGCTTCAAATCCATCCAGTGCTTTTATTTTGGGTCCATTTTCGTATAAAAGATCATTATTCGCAGAAGGTATAATTAGCAGATTATAATATTATAAATAAAAAATTAAGTTCTATTTCTTCCATTGGATCGAGTTCTTAATATGAAAAAAAAAGTCGTATTTTTAAATGTATTAGTTAATTTAAAAGTAAAAAAAATAAAAATAAAATTTATTTAATTTAAAATTAAAAAAAAATAAATAAAATTATTATAATAAAAATCTACATTCCCTCCAATTAATTTCGTTAGTTGAAAATATATAATTTTAATAATCAAGATGTGTACATTTATTTCTGAAATCTGTTCAAATTTCATCTAATGATTATATTTTAATTTTACCTTAGCCAATTCTATTTCAAAATCTAATGCCTTTTTCATTTCTCGCTCAGAATTCTGCCGATTAGCTCCTAATAAAACGGCAACGTCTACAATGTATTTATAATATTCTTGTACAATTGTATTATTAAAACCCTCTAATAAATTTGTTGCATACAAGTAAGGTTCTTTTATCTACAAAGAATAATATTAAATTATTTTCTTAAAATATCATTTTCATTTACATCGTTTTACCGAAATAATATATTTTGTGTTGTCTTCTTCATTTGGAATAATTTGAACTTCAAATAAATGATAAAAGGGTAATCCTAGACTTCTTGAGTGAATGATAGTTTCTTCAAGATTCCAAGCATACTCAATCCATGTGTCTTCTCTTAATACTGGCCACCCACCAATTTCACTAGTAATTTGATGAATAGACTTAAATCCTAATTTTTCAATAGCACCTACAAATTTTTTTTATTTTTTTTTATTTATTTTTGAAGATAATTTTAACCATAAGTATTTTACTTACTAACATTCATGCAGGCTTTGAAAAAGTCTTTTACCAATTTAAAAGGTTCAATTTCGTCCTCACTTTTATTATCTGATAGAAGAGATTGAATACGTTTTTTTATTTTATTTCTCGTTTTCGAAAATATGTTGACAGATTTTGAATCAATTGGAACGATTGTTGATTTGAGAAAGTTTCCACAAGCGTAGTTGTAAAATTCTTCACATGGATCTACAGTTAAATCTATTTTACCTAAAACTGATGCTGACGTTTTTAAGCAGTCCAATGAGACGCAGGTTTGCTTTTCACGAGGGATCTTAAGAATTGCTAAAAAAAGAAATTTTAATTAAAATAAATCCGCAGATAAGTTAATTTTCAGGAGGGCAACTGAAGCGAATGAAATTTATATTTTTTTTATTCAAACGTAGTAAGAGAAACAAATACAACTCAGAAGTAGAAAATAACTTCAAAAATATAAAATATATGTGAAAAGATTTATAAATGCCAAAAAATTGAAAGAGAATAAAAAATGATGGCAAAACTTCTTATTCAATTAAGTTTGTATATATTTAAATATTTAAAAAAGTTCGAATCCGCTTAAAATACCTGTTATTATTATTGCAGTAATGCATGTAAAAATTATTGCTATTAGAATGGTCTTTGCTAGATGCTTTTCTTTCTTCGTAATATGAGTCCAAGCATTAACTGAATTTCTGAAAAAAAAAAAAATAATATGTACTTTATCGATATGGAAATGATGTGTATTTGGTCTTCTGCAAATATTCATGATAATAATTGAGTTTTTATTCTTTGTACGAATATTACCAAAAGTTATCTAAACTTGAATAATTAGTATTCGTAAATATGTTAAAGTTAGCCTAAAGTTAAATCATGGTAATAATGATAAGATAATGTATTCTATCAAAGAGAAACGATATCCTTCAAATGTATATTAATGCATAATATTATGTCTTAAAATCAGCAATTTCTTTAATAAAATATTAACAGCTTGAACAGTTGCTAAAGTTATGAAAATGATCATCATAAATATTTGATTAAATCGGTATTACGAATTTACATTCTTTGCTCAAAAAATTTAAATACATAATTATTATAATTTTTATTTGATTGAAACTCATCTGCGGCTTGCCTTTTCTTTTTCGATGGTTTTATTTTATTTTTTTATTTATATTTCTCAAAATTTTTTTTGGGGGTTTAGTATGAAAAAAAAGAAGAAAATTACCTCTCATCAAATAATCTTAATTACTTTTTCTTTGATCATATAACGTGAGGTAAAACGGTTTATAAACTTAGAAAGTCAAAATTGACCCACTTTCCGGTATCCAGTCGAGCTGAAATTTGGCACATCGTTTAGTCGTCGATGACATTGCACTTTGGCATCACACACTCACACTCACACTCACACACACACACACACTCACACACACACACACACACACACACACACACACACACACACACACACACACACACACACACACACACACACACACACACACACCTTTATTAATTAAATTCTTTATATCAACTTCACGGCCGTTTCCACAAACTTAGTAAGTC
The DNA here is from genome assembly GCA_964007475.1 of Hybos culiciformis. Taxonomy (NCBI): domain Eukaryota; kingdom Metazoa; phylum Arthropoda; class Insecta; order Diptera; family Hybotidae; genus Hybos; species Hybos culiciformis. The sequence continues at coordinate 21,308,633 of OZ023273.1, read as the reverse complement.
AAAATAGACCACTTCCCGGTATCCAATCGAGCTAAAATTTTGCATATCACTTTGTCGTCGATGACAATATACTTTGGCTCACAGACTCACACACACACCTTTATATGAACTTCACCGCCGATTTCACAAAATTAGAAAGTTAAAATTGACCCACTTCCGGGTATTCAATCGATCTGAAATTTTGCACACATACATTTCGTGACATACTCACACACACACTCATACATAAAGGATTTATATCAAAAAACACACGAAGCAGTCATAGGAACTGCCGAAAGAAGTTAATACTTAAAAGCTTTAAACTATGAAATAACAGTGGCTACAAATGATGGGCTGCTCAGTACAAAATTTAAATAAAAATAAAAATCAGTCAATCAGTCCAAAAGCAGTCCATTATTTGTAGCCATTGTTATTTTATAGTTTAAAGCTTTTAAGTATTAACTTCTTTCAGCAGTTCCTATGACTGCTTCGTGTGTTTTTTAATAACTTTATGTTTTTACTAATAACCGAAAATCTCTTACTTGAATGCTGAGTCAAACAATTATTATTTTAGATTCTATTGGATAAATTAATACACATTAAGTAAAATTGGTTCATTTATTTTTATAATAAATCAAATTGTATTAATTTTTTTAAATTATAGTTCAAAATAGTTATGTTTTTATAATAAGATTATAATTATATAAGATTATAATTATATAATTTAAAAATTAAAATTAAAGTAAGAAGAGAACAACGGCCGGAAATACCATATTTCTTAGGTTAAAAAATTGAGCTTGGTAAATTAAATTCATTGAATTTTTTTCTTTTTACACTAAATCTATTGTCTAATTGTTATTAGTATATAAATATAACTTTATTGTTACAACAAAAATATAAGCCGTTTAGTTTAATTTAATTTAGTTTTCGTAATATCTTAAATTTGTAAAAAATATTCGTAGGAAAAAAAATTTGTTTAATTAGTTGAAGTATCGAGCCGATGTACAAGACGCAATTTAATTACCTTTAAAATTTTGCAATTTTATTGCTAAAAAACTTTTAAAATAAATATGTTACTTTGCGGCAATATTTTAAGATTCTTGATTAAAGATTTGAAATAAATTTATCTACAAGATTATGTTCGAGTTATGTGAGCGCCAAAAGTCTTAATCTTCAAAAAAAAAAAATGTAAATATAAATAAATTAAAATGTTATTTCACTTTAACTTTATGGTTAACATCTCTTTAATTTTTTCCAAAAGAATGACTCTAATAATAAACATAAAAACATAATATATATATGTACCTACAACTACATATCTAGGTACCTATAGCGTAAAATAAATATTCAGAAATTTTACGTAATGATATCTATAAAATTTTAAGTCGTTGGAAAAATAATCATAGTTTTTTTTTGTACAACGAATCCAGTCTTTTGCAAATGCTTGTCAATGGCTGAAAAAAAACTAGGTAATATCACATATTAACAATACAAATGGATTACGGATTTGATATCGCCATAATCAAATATCAGTCGGTCCACCAAGAAACTGAACCAGAGATAATATAAATGAATCTCTGTGCTCATTTTTGGATAAGTGCATTATGTTAAAGCATCATCATCGCATAAATTTTACGTTTTTCTCTTCTCGAATAAAATTACAGTTTTTGAGCTCAAAAGAATTTATTATTGATGATAATTATTGATAAATTTTAATCGTACTTTTACAACAATTTAATTTTAGTGCGGACTGTTTCTTTATATATTTATTTATTACATTGAACCTCGATATTTTTTTAGAAAATACTCATAAAAATCACTTGCATTGCCATGCCGCTAATAAAAATTAATGATTTCTTGGGACAAGTGGGAGCAGTTTTACGAGTTATATAAACATTTAGTACAACAGGTACTTATAAAACAATGATCTAATTGTAATAAAACATTTGTTTTTGATTTATAGTGATTTTTTATTAATATGCTCATTATTAATCTTAAAGTTACAATGTACAGGTAATTGACAAATTATTATTTGTTATGATTAATGCTTGGGGTACCTAGATTCTATCCCATAAAACAACTTCGTAATAAAACAAATATCAATTTCATAAAAGAAATATTAAATTCTTTGACTGAAAACTTTTTCAACAAATGTCAATTTTCCGAAAATATCTTAATTAGGGACCTAGTGTTAAGTTACAGTTAGTAGTACTTTTAGTTAGTAAGTAAGTTTTATCTTAAAGAAAAAAAATTTCAAATAAGGTTTTTTTTTTCGTATTTTCCTCTATTAACTAAATGTCAATGAAATAAATTACAATTCACATTTTAGATTCTAAGACGTTGCTGTAAGGAAAAATAAACAAAAAATCTTTTCCATATCTCGACATAATATATATAAGGAACAAATTGTAATAAATTGTATATGATGGATTTAATAAACAAAATAAATAATAATAATAATTATTTGTTATATTTATATTCTCGAATTTTTAAACCGCAAACGCGTGAGATTTTTTCTCAGAAAAATAAGAATAAGAATACTCAAAATACGACTCGAGTTTGAAAAATGTACACAAAAAACTGAGTGGTTATTTATTAGAATTTTTTTATTAGATTTTTATTAAATTCTATTTTGCCTTCTTCGGGGTTCGAACCTGCGCCCTTATCCGCCAACAATGCATAATAATTTTTTTAAATTTTTTTTTTCATGTATTTTTCTATATATTCATATATATATATATATCCCATAATAAAAAAATATATCTTATTAATACCATAAATTGAGTAAAATAAATGACGGGAATTTTAATATGAAAATTTTCCTTTAAAACCAATATGACAACAAAAGAGAGGCAAATCGATTTTCGCTCCAAAATTGTAGAAAAATTGTAGGACAAAAACAAAAAATTTTAAAGTTTTTTGTATAGTATTAATTATCGTACTTTGCTGCTGCTGGCACTTTCAGACTTTTTTAATTTCAAATATTATGTATATATAGTGCCCAATATTACAAGCAAAATAAAAATTACATATCCTACCAATAAAAAAAATTCTGTATCTTAAACCTATTATTATGTTAAAAAATTTCTTTGGGAATCGAACTTGACAACTTCACTCTTTTAGTCTGATGTTCTAGCCACTAAGCCATATTGTTCATACGATTTTGGCTTTCTAAAATATAATAAAAAAAATTATAATAAACAACCACTCACTTTTTGGTGAACATTTTTCAAATTCGAGTCGCATTTTGAGTATTTTATTCTTATTTTTCTGAGAAAAAATCTCACGCGTTTTCGAGACTCAAATATGAAAATAGATTTTTACCCTCTACCAAAAATCTCACAACGCGCCTACAGAAGTATTAACTTCAAAAACTTTGTTTTTATGGGTTGTGTTTTTTAAATTAAATGTTTATTTTTAAATTTGTAAAATTTATTCTGTACAAATATTTATTAAAATTACACATACTTTAAGTTAATTTCGTTCTTAATATTTTCACTGCTCATAATGAGACTTTGTGTTCGATTAATTTATTTATATTAAATTTTTTTGATTTGATCTTGTCTGAAGGCTGTTGCAAAGAAACTAAAATAAGTAATAATATTATTAGAATTATGTTTAAACAAGAAAAAAATGGAGAGTGTTAATTAATTTAAATTTAGTTTAAATGTAAACGAGATCTGCTGTTATCAACATCGTTGTTCGGCAATATTTAAACTGAAGTATTATGGTACACTTACGTTTCGATATTGGTATTTTATAATATGTATTATAAACAAAAAAAAAATGTTTACCGGAAAATGAAGGATAATGAATTTTATTACAGAAGATTAACGTTACGAAAATTATTAATTGAGCCTAATAGTAATCTCATAAAATATTTTATAAATTCAATATTTTTCTTTTTGACTAGAAGATCGAAGACCGAAACGATTTATTTAAAAAAAAAAGTTGAAGGTCTTAAAATTGTTAATAAAATTCATTCATCTACTCAGATTTCAATCTCAAAGTAAAATTAAACATATAGTATGATCGTTAAATTAAAATTTTAATAAGTGAAATTACTTTCGAAACAAAAAGATTTTATGATCTCTACTAATTACTCGTAATTAGAATCAATTAAATAAATATTTATTTTTCCTGCCTGACGGAATAAGTATCAAAGACGTTCTTTGGAAAATAAACTTTTTTATTCAATTCTTTAAATATTAATATATGTACGTATACATATTATTTATTTTATAATACTGTATTTTTGTTCGCTAATTATATACATATATTGTTTTTTTTTTTTTCAACAATTTATTTATTTATTTAATATTTCATTATTTTTCAATTTCATACATAAAGGAGTTTTAGACTTAACCTAGCCTTTACAACTAAGAATTCAGCTTTTATGTTATATATATATTTTTTCTTGTTTATAATATGACATATTTTTAGGAAAAATTTAAAAACTTAATAAATGTTTTTTTTTATATTTTAATACATATATTGTATAATTTCAAAAAATTAAACCTATTTAATAGACAAAAATAAATTAAAAATATTAAATCATAAAAAATACATTTTATAAAAAACAACGTTTTTCTTGCGCACTAAAAAGTATAAAATAATGTTACTATGAGTTTCATTTTGGTAACAGACTTTATAACTTTTCTCCGGCTCATTCAGAGGATTGTGGACACACATACTTGAAACTCAGTCTATAACTAGAAACGTGGGGCACATTTTTGAGGTGATACTATAAATGTATTGTAAAAATGCGCCCACGTTTCTAGTTATAGACTGTTGTAATCAGTTTCAAGTATGTGTGTCCACAATCCTCTGAATGAGCCGGAGAAAAGTTATAAAGTCTGTTACCAAAATGAAACTCATAGTAACATTATTTTATACTTTTTAGTGCGCAAGAAAAACGTTGTTTTTTATAAAATGTATTTTTTATGATTTAATATTTATTTTCTACTTTTTAGTTTTGAAGCTGAAACAAGCAGAATTTTTCGTATAAAATTTGATTTTCGAAATTATTTCTGAAGCAAATACAACAATATTAAAGAAATGTTATACGTTTAACCATTTTATTTCAACAATTTTAAATACATAATGATGCCAGAACCTGCTTGGTTTCCAAATTTTTTTTTATGGAATGTCAGGTCTACCACGTGTAGGTCCCCAGGGGGCAGACAAACAGACGAGAAACTTTTCAAATTATGATTAAAGTGGTAGAATATTGTATTGTCATCGGGTTCAGAGCTATATTCAAAATTTCGCAGCTGTAGCTTGTCGGAAAGTGGTCTAAAATTTGATTACAAAATTTCCTGGACAGACAACAAAGTGAGTTGATAAAAACGTTGTAAAAAAGAGTAATTTATTTTTCTAAATTTTAATTTTTTTTTCAATTTATTTTTATTTTTTAATTTTTACTTGAATTTGACAAAAAAAAATCGTCGCACCATAACATATAATTTGTAAACTGAGTAGTTTCGTCATTCGTCTGCCTCAAAACCGTCAATGTCAAATTCTTGGCTTGTGTTCACGCATATTAGTCTCGGCACCGTTCATGTGTTTTTTTATTCAAATTTCTAATTTTTTAATTTTTGTGATGATTTGTGTTCGTTAATCAAAATCGCCGTAAATATCGTTGAGAACTTATTTGGTTTTGACGGTTCGTTGCAGACAGTGTCATTCAAATAACAAGGAACGATATATTTTCTGACTGAATTGACGGGACGGTTCGGTGCCGAAGACGTGTCGTGACTGATGTGTGAGAATAATAATAATAGATCTTAACTATACCTGAAAAACTCGAATATAGAATGGAATATTTATCCCAGAATATTTTTTTTATATAGCAAAAAGTATCCAACGCAAAGGGTTTATAAAAAATAGTTTTCTAAAATTTTAATAATTTTTTATAACTTTTTGATAAGAAACCATCAAATTTATAAAAAGTTCTAAGTGTTTTGAGCGATGTTCCTACCTGCCTGTCCTGTGTATTTATATGTAAATAAGCAGGTTCATAAAGTTTACCTCAAGGAACTAAATACGTCTTAATTGATTTTTTGAAATTTTGTTTCCTTATATGTATGTACATTTTGGGATTTCGGGGAAATGTGAGCATCTTATTGAATTGAAGACCTTGCAATTTTTTTTTTTTTTTCTTAAGTTTTGCTTTTTAACATTAAAAGAAATGTTTGCTCTGAAATTTTAGAGTGACAATGAATATTTTTTTTATTTTAAAATCTCATTGTCTTGAAATGTTCCTTTTCAAAAGTAAAAATTCTGAAAATCTTAGACAAATTAAAAATATTACTGTTGGCACCAAGATTTCAAAGTTCCATAGAAATACAAATTTACAAAAAAAAATATTTTTCGAGGTTTCAATTTATTAAATTCGTTATAGTTAACCTATTTAACATATATATTTTATGGTACAATTTTTATTTTTATACATATTTTTATTTTTATACATTGTATTAAAGTTTCACTTAATCTACCAAACTTCATTTTTTTCATCTGGATTCATATTTGATCCTTTTCGACACTTGAAATCTTCTGAGAAATCCTTACTATTTTGAAGAGGTCCCAAAACACGAAAACGCGGTGGGGAATGTGGGTTCATTGACAGCTTTATTTTTGTCACTTCTGAAACAAGGAAAAAAAATTAGTAACTATAATAGAAATGCAATAATGATTTATAAAATCAAGTTATTAAAATTATTACCGTATCTCTCTTTGGAGCACCAAATTTGAGCTGCACTTATCCAAAACATTTGATTAGCTGTAAAATTTTGCAAGCCAGGCAATTTGGGTTCGCGACCATTGCTATTCACCCAATTGTTGTATGCTAAATAGGACTCCTTTATTCCACCATTATCGGCAATATTCTCATCCCTAGTCAAATTTCCATTGATCTGTTAATCGAAAACCGAGAAAAAAAATAATTGAAAAAAGTGAAAATGTAATTTATGCAGTAAGATTCAAGGTCATTATTAAAAAAAATAATTAAATACAAGGCAGAGAACATTAACGAATAAGTCTGTGATTTTTCTGCAAATCATAAAATTGGATTCAATGTGGAAAATTACTTACATTTGAACTTGTTACTTTATCTTCGTAATTATTATACTGATCAATAATACTTTTAGTTTTTTCCAAATATGCATCTTTAGTGTCTGATTTCCACCAATTTTCCAAATTACCTTTCCAATTATATTGTGAACCTAAATTATCAAATCCATGAGTGATTTCATGCCCAATTACATAACCAATTGCTCCATAATTCATATAATTGGGCCGATCAGCTGAAAAAAAATCTCCTTGCAATATTGCTGCCGCTAAGTTGATACTATTTTCATTGGGCTCGTAAAATGCCATAGGGTACGTAGCATAAGCAGTTTTTCTCCAATCTAATTTGGAATTGTCAGTACCTAGTAGATCAAAAAGGGTGTCGATATAAATTTTGTTTAGTTTTCGGCTTGTATCAAAATAAAAATCTTCATCAACTTCATAATTAATGTATTCTTTGATAATTTTTTTATCATCCATCAACTCTTCAGGGTAACCAACATTAACAATCATTTTTTCTAACTTCAATAATGCTAGTTTACTTGTTTCTTCATCCATCCAATCAGCGCTCAACAATATACTTTTGAAAGCTTTTCGAATTTCTTCAACAATAAACATGGCAACCTTCTTGGAACTTCGAGGGAAATATTTTTTGATGTACATCGAAGAAATGGCTATGCCAAACCTGTTAAATTTAGTGATAATTACGTCTAATGTATTGCATTCGTATTTTAATTTAAAAGGATTGTACTTATATTGCAACTAAACGATGTTGAACGAAAATTGTTTGAATGTAGAACTCACGTTTGTTAAGTTGTATAACAAACAAGAAAGCATCATTATTTTATATAAATTAAATGTCAAGCAAATTGAACAGTCAGGAAATATTTTTTTGGTAAATTTTTCACAAAAATTTCGAATTGCTTTGTCAATATTCTATTCTATTTTGTAATTAAAATTAATGTTAATATATAAGCTTACTCATTTTGAGTCATGGATAAGCATTCCTCCCATCGTGGTGACCGTTCTGTGCTGCCTGACATTTCAGAATAAAATTGAAAGTGTCTTTCAATTAAATTTTCAGTTAAATATGGTATTGCAGCACCATAAGTTTTTAGCATTATAAAATTAGCAATTGTACTTTTTGGAGTTTCATTAAGAAGAGTTCCTAGATCTTCAAAATATTTTGGTACTACAACATTTATATTCTCATATGATTTTAATGGCTTTGTTAGTATCCTATTAAAAATTTTAATCCAATTAATATAACGATATTTCAAATTTACTTCGTGAAGAGTTGCAAGATTATAAAGAAGTGTCAGATTACGACGGTCATCTCCTTCTAGAGTTATCTGAAAGAAAACCAAATATATAGTGTTGATAGTCTCTTTCAATCAAAAGAATATCGATTAATTTTTATCGTTTTAATGCCTTTATTATTTGAGGTTGCTCATAATTCGGCTTAGAAAGAACAATTAAAAAAAAAGTAAAATTTCAATTTTAAATTTTTTTCAATTTTTTTTACTTCGCTTCTCTATGAACGATCTGAAGATTCAAATTTATAATTTAAAATATTGTCAAAAATGTCTACAGATATGATAAAAAATATTAAATAAAAAAAATTTATTAGATTTCTTTGGTGGAGGCTCTTCAGCCGGACAATTCTTGGTAATTGATGTCACAATTATTGAGCATTTAGTGCTTAATTTGTGACTATTAGTGCCACAAAAACTAGAATTTGTGCTCGCTTGGTTATTGAGAAATTTTGATTTTCGAATTTCAATCATGGGTCAAGGGGTCTCTCTGTCCGGACTCCAATTCCCAAAAAAATAATGATGCTATCATTTAATGCTTAATTTGTGCCTATTTGTGTTACAAAAACTTGAATTTGTGCTCTTCAAAATTATGTAAAAACAATTTTTTTAGATTAGGCCAAAATTCCTAAATTTCAACCGAATTTTTTTTCGTCGAATTTTGGAAAAGGGAAAATTTTTTAGTGCTTAATTTGTGCTTGCATTTATTGTACTTTGTGAAAGGTGGGGTGGGGGGGCGAGGGGGCGTGCGAGCTGGTGGTTGGTCAGTGGGATTTGGGGCGCGTGAAAATTTTTTCGAACTTACATTTTTTTTCATTCTTCAGCGCGGCATTTTTTTTTTTTGATAAAACAAATCATCACAAAGTACACTACACGCAATCACAAATTAAGCACTAAATGGTAGCATTTTCCCTTTTCCAAAATTCGACGAAAAAAAATTCGGTTGAAATTTTGGAATTTTGGCCTAATCTAAAAAAAATGGTTTTTACATAATTTTGAAGAGCACAAATTCTTATTTTTATGGCACAAATTAAGCACTAAATAATAGCGTCTTTATTTTTTTGGAAATTTGAATCCGGCCAGAGATACTCCTTTGAACCATGTTCGAAATTCGAAAATCAAAGTTTCTCAAACACTAAGCGACCACAAATTCTAGTTTTTGTGGCACTGATAACCACAAATTAATCACTAAATGCTCAATAATTGTGACATCACTTACCAAGAATTGTCCGGCTGAAGAGCCCCCACCGATTTCTTTCATATAAATTTTCTAGTGTTTACAATTAAGTACAATTTATCAAGTTGTACGTCTAATATTTTAAAATATTATTATGAAATTCATTATATTTTTGTTATACGTAAAATTAAAAACCATAACTTATTCAAACGAAATGTTTTTTTTTATTCTAGGTATAAAAAGATTTTTTCTAGAATATTTGAACTTTAAAATTAATAAAAATAATAATAAAAATATTTTCGGAAAATATTTTAACTAATTTTTCTTTCGCAGTATTTTGTAATTTTAATTTAATTTTATTATTTAATTTAGATTAATCATTTTTTGAATATTTTTGACATCTGTCAACTCACATGTACACATTTTATGAGAGCCAGTTGAAATCTTGCATTTCCGGAGTCCGCACTCGGAGAATCTCAATTTTTAAATTCATCCAATGAATGAGATTACGCATATTTCGGCATCAATTTGATCGATAGTTATAATAATTTAATACTTTAAAGTACGGTACGGTCTGACGGGCGGACAGATAGAAAGTGAAAACATATAGTCGGTTTTTTATTTTTGGTAGGAAACAAGCTAAAAACCTAGGGTCACATAGTCACAGAATTATTACAATTTGTTTGTCTTTACCTTCGCCAAAGAAATTTCAAAATCCAATGTATTTTTTAATTCCCATTCAGCTTTTTGACGGTCTGCACCAAATAAAACAGATATGTCAATAATAAATTTGAAATATTTTTGTACATGTTCATTTTTAAGTCCATCAACCAAAAATTTTCGCATCATACAGGGTTGATCTAGCTGAATTGAATCAGAAATTTTGAATATATATTTTAATTTAGAATTTGAAAAAGATATTTATTTTCCTTACAGAAATCATATATCTGGAACTATTTTTATCATCAGAGGTTACTTGAATAGAAAATAAATGATTGTAGCCTAAGCCTAATTTTCTCAGTTTTATAATTGTTTCTTCTAAATTCCATGTGTAATCGTTCCAATAGTCTGCTTGTAATAATGGAAATCCACCTAATTCATGTCCAATTTTATTGATTGGATCAAGACCTAATTGTTCAATAGCACCTGTAAAATTATTAAAAATAATTTTCAATTACATTTTAAAGAAGCTGATAATGAAAAAAAAAACAAAATAAAATAAAAAACATTTATTTTATACCATTTTATTATTTAAATATGTATACCAATAGAAAATAAAACTCAGTATAATTTGCGAATCCAAGAAAATATTTGTTTTTATGTTAGATCATATATTTCACTAAAAATTAAAATCGAGGGGTTCTCATAAAACGAATATTGGTGTTTTTCTTCAATAGCCCCACGATTTTAATTTTTAGTAAAATGCATGCTTGTCAACAAATTTTCTAACACAAAGAAAATATTTTCTTGGATTAGGAAATTATATTGAGTTTTATTTTCTGTTTTTAAGTACATATTTAAATAATTAATCGTGTAATGGACGTTTTTTACTTTTGCAAAAAAAATTTACTTATTTTAAAAGTTATAAAAGAAAAATTAGTGAAAGAAAAAAAAAATCACATTTATTACAATTAAAATTTGATAAACTTAATTAAAAAATTAAATGCATTTTTGATGAAAAATACACATCGACAGAAATAATGTTGAAATGTATGAAAAAGCAGAAAATTCTATAAAAAAACATTTTGACGCTTTTAAATATTGTTATTGTGTTAGAAAGGTAAAGACAGAAGGTAAAAAATTTTAAAAAAGGCGGAACATAATTGTCAAAATCAATGTCAGTATTATTCTCAGGGTGCATATGTTGTCCATGCATCCATATATCAAGAAAATGTCAACCTTCTTATTAAAAAAACTTAAGTATCTTACTTTTATTCATACAGGAATTGTAAAACATTTTTGCTAATTTGAAAGGACGAATTTTTTCTTCATCACTGTCATCTAACATTATTTCTTTAATTTGTTGAGTTATTTCATCACTTGTTGTTTCGAATATGTGAATTGCTTCTTTATCTGGCGGTATCACTTCAGATTTTATAAAATTTCCGCAAGCAAAATCATAAAAATCATCACAAGGATCAACACTGAAATCAATTTTTTTTAAAACCGATGATGCAGTCTTAATGCAACCCAAAGTGTAGCAGATTTCCTCATTGTGATTGCTTTCGAGAATTGCTTCAAATAAATGATTTATTAATGATTATGTTATCAATATTGTAAAAATATTATTGCTGTAAAATATAGTAAAAGTTTATATAGCAGCCAACGAATGCTGAAAACAAACCGTATAAGAAAACTAAGCAAAAATCTTATTATAAAATCAAAAAAACACTAAAATGAAAATCGAATCCATTATAATGTAATCAAAGATTTTTTTCATTCTAATTTATATCTTAAAAAGTAGTATATTAAAATTATGATATAAAATTTAAATTAGTAATAAATAAAATAATTATTTACCAATAATTATTACAGTGGTAACGCATACAATCAATAAAATTATTAATGCTGCTATAGCTATAAATTTTTTTGAATTGGCAGTGCGACTACAAAGAGTTTCATCATCCCTTAAAAATATAGAATGTAAATTATTTCAAGCTTGAATATAAAATTTATGTTATGTACATATTAACAAAAATAGGGAATCAACCTTATCTCTGAAATTTTTATATATTTTTTTTTACATTGAATTATTAAACAATTTTCTAGTTTTTTCTTTAAGCTTAATTGAATTAAGGATTATTTAGAAATTATTTTTTTTTATGATTATTCACATGATATTAATTAAAGATATGAATCTACTTGTACTGTACATATACGTAGAAGTTTATGTTAAATTTTTATAAAAATTACTTCTTTTCTTTTTGACTATTTTCCTCAGAATCAATCATTTTGATGAATTTTTCTAAATTTTGTTTAGTATAATAATTAAATTAGAAATATTCTTGCCAAAATCTACCGACGTACTGATGAAATTAATTTAATTTTCAATTATTTAGAAATTAAAAAAAAAATTTATGAACATAGAAAAAACTAATGCTCTAGAAACTTAATAAAATTATACGTAATCCAATCAAATCTTAAAATGTTAATAGTTTTTTTGCGATAAAATATAAATGATACAAAATCGGAGGCACACAATTAAAAAAACTTTAACAAATTATGCTAGTAAGAAACTTAATAATTTACGTTTAGGGAAAAAATTATAGTTAAGTAGTTTTATGAAAAATGGATTTTTGATAGATCATTATCGTGATTTTTATCTATCATAAGAGTAAGTGTTGAAAGTAATTGAGCTGATATTCGTAAAAATTGTTCAAAATATTATGTTATTCCCATCTTTACATATAAAATTCTTTATGGTTACGTATGAAATCTATTCAGAGCCAAACTACTCGACTAATTTATTTCGTATTCATAACATAGGTTAAATTGCGAAAATGATTTATAGCAAAGTTTGTTGGCTGTAGATGACGCCACAAAATAACTTCTAAACCAAAGAATGTATACATTCACATCAAATATTCGTTTGATGTTTCCATAAGTTTATCGTTTTTGCTCTCGATAGGTGGCGTAGCTCACTCCGATCATATCCAATGGTCACTAACCTGCAAAAACCGGAAAAATTAGCAAAAATGATTAAAGAACATATTATTATAAAGTTCACCACGTAAGGGGCTCAAACGTCGCTCCATCACATGCAATCGCGACTTATGCACGAAATCGCAGAAAATCGTGAAAATTCCAAGCAACTAGCAAACTACGTCGCATCGAGACTACCGTATCAAATTTATTTTATGACTCTTAGTTTTATAACGATATGCTGTTTATATAATCTACTTTCTTCTAATTGAACTAATGATTTAAAAATTATTTCATGTTCCATACAATTATACATGTATTTTAAAGTTTTTGATTTGAATTGATCAAGCCGTTGTCTGATCAAATGAGTAAGAAGTCGTCAGTGATGACGAAATCTATTGAAAAAAATTTATAAATTAAAAAAATTTATAAAAAATAATATAATGTACATAAATCATTTAACGTTTCATAATATTTTTGGAATTCAACTTCTAAATTACGAATTCGGTGTACCTTGTTCTTGTAGATATCATGAATTTATCTTTCCCAATTTTATTAAAAAAAAAATTCCTCAAACAGAACTATTGTTCAAAAAAAATATTATTTTAAAATTATTCTTTTTTTGTCGAGCGATAAGATTTTCTTATTTTAAATAAAAATAATGTCATCCAGAAATATATATACATATGTATATCCTAATTTAATTTAATACTAAAAATTGGTCTGAAAAAGACACTAAAATTATGTCATACTAGCCAGATGTTAATTAAATATTATTTACTTAAACTTAACTAATACAAGTTTAATAGAATCAATGTCAATGTCATTCATTTTGCTTAATATTTTTATTTAGTAAATTTATAAAATTTTCTTTTTGGGACAAATACAGGAAACTTGCTTGGAGGATTAAAGAAATCGTTGCGATTTATTTGCATTTTCATGCTCATTTTGATATAACAAATTTCCTACTTTAATTAAAATTTATTATATTTTCCTATTTATTAAATACAAATTAAAATGAAAATACAAAATTCTGGAAGGGCATTATATCATAAATAAACATTTAAACATTAAAATAAATTATATTTTAAATTTTTGTTGTCACTTTACTAACATCAATAACATATTTAAATATGCTCTATAAACAGCTACATAGCAACATAACGTTTCAAAAAACAGTGAGATATTTATCAAAAATATTAATTATATTATTGTAGAAATTTCATTTTCTTATTCAAATAGGTATAATAAAATAAAAACGATCTCAGTTAAAAAAAAAGATTTTAATAGTACCTTTTTTTGGAAGAACTTAATAACTGCATTATGTTGTGATTAATAATTTCAGTTAATTGTTTATTATTTCAACTAATTATTTTACAAATTTGGTACAATCTTATAAATTATGTATAATCTTATTAAAAACTAAATAAACATTTTACATTTTTTAAAAACGTATAGATTTATAATTATTGCCTTTTATTGTAATAATTTTTCATCTTTCGGAAGTTTGAAACACAACAATCTGAAAGTAACATTCTCACCATTTATTTACCATTGAGTTTAAATTTTTAATGCAATCTACTATGCAACATTATCTCAGAAAACAGCAGACATTAAAATAAAAATTTTACTTACTTATTCGACAGTTTGAACTTACTAATCAGAATAATTACGACACTAAAATAAAAACTATCAGGGAAAAATTATGTGCCTATATAATAAAAAAAATTTCGGAATTATTCTTAAATTTTTTTTCACTAAAATTTAAATGAATTTCGTAAAAACAAATAAATATAAAATGATTGGAAGCACACGTTTTATATTGAAAAAATTGTTTTTTTTGCATTAACCTCATATTTTTGCAACGTTTTTGAGTCATTTAATGTATAAAAAGAATTATTTTGAATATTTTGTTACTAATAAATTCACATTTTTTGATAGCATATTTTTTCTACTTCTTTCTAACATTAAATTTCAAATTTTTTTAAAAATTGTATCTTTATTAATTAATAAAAAATGTGTGATTAGTGAATTATATTGAGATTGATTTAAGCTGTAAATAAATAAATAAATAAAATCATAATCAAAATCTTGTAAATATTTAATTTTATAATATAAATTTTCATTTTATTATCGATTTAAGATGCAGAAATTAATTTAATAATAATTCAATACTGTATACTATATATAATCATATAATACAAAATTACGTACTTAAAAACTAAAATTTAAATAAAAGTTATTTTTAATACATGAATTATGAAAATTGTTAATTCTTAAATCAATTACCAAACCTCATATTTTTTTGATGGATTCATTTGAGATCCAACACTGCATTGAAAGTCAGTTGAAAATTCTTTATTGTTTTGAAGAGATCCCATAACTCTAAATCGAGCCGGGGAATGGCTATTTACTAATAATAAAGACTTCGTTGTTTCTGTAAGAAAAAATACATCATTAAGCAAACAATGTGTCTTATGTAAAAACTAAACAATTAAGTTAAATATTTTATTTAATATCAATACATAGTATACTAAAAGTCTATATTTTTTTTATACACTTCAAGCTTTTAAAGAATAATAGAAAATATTTATAGATAGCGAGTCGTAAAAGACGTAAATGTACATGTATATTTATAGGTAGCAATCAGATGAAAATTAATTTTAAAATACTTGTACAGTTACAGTACAATTGTAGTATTAGTATTAATTCACACATTAATAAATAGTATTTAAGCTATTTATTCAAAGTTACCAATTCTTTCTTTAGAACAGTAGATTTGAGCAACGCTTATCCAAAACATTTGGTTTGATGTGAAATTTTGTAATCCTGGAAGCTTTGGTTCAATGCCATTTTCTTCTACCCAATTAGAATAAGCGAAATATGCTTGTTTGATGCCACCATTATCAGCGATGTTTTCATCCTGTGTCAAATTTCCGTTTATCTGTGAAAAAATGCATTGAAATATAAAAATATGAAAATTAAACAAACATTTTCAGAATTTACAGTGATGTTAGATTCAAATTTTTT
The DNA here is from genome assembly GCA_964007475.1 of Hybos culiciformis. Taxonomy (NCBI): domain Eukaryota; kingdom Metazoa; phylum Arthropoda; class Insecta; order Diptera; family Hybotidae; genus Hybos; species Hybos culiciformis. The sequence goes on along the minus strand of OZ023273.1, from coordinate 21,292,424 downwards.
TAATATAGGTATTCCTAATACTTAAAATAGTAAAAATCGTTCCAATAGTTTATGCACAGACATTTATGATTTCCGCTTTTATTTGCACTTTATATATAATTAACATCTCTCGAAAGATTCGTGAGTTAGAATCGGTATATACAAAAATTTTTAAATTTATTACCAATTTTATTGGGAAGCAAATATTATGAAAGATTTTGCAGTAATTTTTAAAGTTATATAATAAGGTTGGTTTTAAATTCTTAAATTTTATTATTACTTTCTGACCAGTTGTAGTTTCTATAAAATTGTCATATTGCTCTATAAAACCTTGAGTTTTTTTCAAATAAGCGTTCTTGGTATTTTCAGCCCACCAGTTTGATAAACTTCCATCCCAATTATATTGGGCACCTGAATAGTCAAATCCATGAGTCATTTCATGACCAATTATATGTCCGATTCCCCCATAATTCATGTAGTTGGGGCGATCATTTGAAAAGAAATCATTTTGTAGAATACCAGCTGGAAATGATATACTATTCTCAGCCGGATGATAATAAGCATTAACGTAAACAGAATAAATATGATTTCTCCAATCAGTTTTATTAACACGTTGATTCAATTTATTATAATAGTTATTGTTATCAAATTTGTTTATTTGGAGAATATTCCCAAAATAATAATTTTCATTAAGTTGTAATTTTCGATAATGTTCAATCAATTTATTATCATTTATAAGTTCATCTGGATATGCAATGTGAACTGCCATTTTTTCTAATTTTTTAAGAGCTAATTCTCGAGTCTTTTGATCCATCCACTCGATGTTTGTCAACACATCATTAAATGCTTTTTGAATTCGTTCCACCATCGTCACCGCAGCTTTCTTTGAGCTTTCAGGAAAATATTTTCTTACATACATAGAAGCGACAGCGGGTGTCAAACTGTTAATAAATAACAAAAATTTACATGTGGAACAAAAATTATCTATTAAAGTTTCTTGCATTTGGTTCAATAAATGACAATGATTCTTCGGAAATCTTCACATACATTATTTCATATATACAACTTGAAAAGGTTTCTTTAGGCATAGTGATAATTTGTTGTGTACTGAAAAGTTTTTAGACACTTCACGTAAACTAAGAGGTGAATATTTAAAGCTCAAATTGGAAGATTATTGAATCCCAATAAATTAATACGGTTTTTACACATATTGCCCTCTTTTCTTTAAAGCGTGTATTTTTACAAGAAAACTTTTTGTAATTTTGTTTTCTCTTTTTACTTCACAACTTTTCAGAAAATATGGAACTATATGTATTTATGAAGAAAATATGAAAATATGTTTATGATCTTGATTCCATTTTTCTTAAAATTTTATGATTAAACTGATATTTGCTTTATTTTTGTGTTTTGTATGAAATTCTGTTAATTTTACTTTTGTTAGACTTTCAAAAAAAAAATTAAATTTAAACTAACTTAAATAATTTTAAATTTTAAAAGTAGAATGAATTTTTGTTTTATCTCGTTAACTTTATCATTTTGTAATTATTTATCTTACTAATTTTTCGTTTGAGAGATGCATTCTTCCCATCTTGACTTTCTCTCTTCGTTACCCATCAAAATAGATTTCAATTCAAATTCCTTAATCTGCAAATCTTCCGTCAAATAAGGCATTGAAGTTAAGTATGTTTTCCACATTAAATAATTTGCAATCGTGCGCCTTGGTGTTCTACTAATGAGTACGTCAAAATTTTTAAAAAATGTTGGATTTGCCACTCTTACAATTTCATCAAGAGATATCGATTTTTTTAATACTCCACTAAAAATTTTCACCCAATTTAAGTGTCGATATCTTGAACTTATATCATAAAGCGAAACAAGATTATAAAGCTCGGTCATGTTGCGTCTATCTTCTTCATCTGTAGTTATCTTAAAATAGATAAATAATAGAAATCGATGTGTCCAATTAGGAAATTTAAAGAACAAAAAAAAAGTGTTATTATACATATGTAGTTTGATAGTAGTTTAACTTTAATTCAAACAATAAATATTCTTTTGAGTCAGTAAATGTAGATTAAATGGGACTAACTTGTGTTCCTTCTTTTACATACAAAGAATTTGAAAATTATAAAATAAAATGCAACATTGATCTAATTTTGTTTTGAAATTTTTTTTTAGTTTTAAATAAAACCTTATATTATTATATTTGGACGAAAGTTTTTTTCAATTATTTATAATAGTTTCTACTTTCATTCAAATTTACCTTCGCCAATAACATTTCGAAATCTAGTGATTCTTGTAATTCCTTTTCAGCCCTTTTTCGGTTAGCTCCGAACAAAACTGCGCTGTCAATTGAAAACTTTAAATATGAGCGCACTATATCATTTTCAAGACCTTGCATTAGAAATTTTCGGTGTAGCAACGGTTCATCTATCTAAAAAAAATTTTGATTTTAAATAATTCAACCATAGCTACGCTTCTTACATAAATCATATGGTTTGAACTGTTCTTTTCATCAATCTCTACACCTAATATGAATAAATCAGTAGAATCTAATCCAATATTTTCTAATTTCAAAATAGTGTCTTCTAAATTCCAAGTGTATTCGTTCCAAGAGTTACTTTTCAATACTGGCCAGCCACCAACATCATCTGCAATTGCATGAATGGGTTCCTGTCCTAGTTTCTCAATAGCACCTAGAATTAAAATTAATAGAGAGTTAATATTTCCGTAATTTTTGATAAAATTATATTATACTTTGAAATCACTTACTTGTGTTCATGCATGATTTATAAAAGTTCTTCACGAGCTCAAATGGTCTGATTAAATCCTCCTTTTCTTCATTTGTTAATATTATTTTAATTTGTTCCGATATTATGTCACTGACTTCGTTAAATAGATTTACTGATGATTTATCTGGCGCAATAACTTTTGTTTTAAGAAAATTTCCGCAAGCATATTCATAAAAATCATCGCACGGATCAATGGAAAAATTTGCCTTTTGTAAGACCGACTGTGCGGTTTTTACGCAACCCAAAGTAAAGCAAATATTTTCAGTACGATGGATTTTCAAAATTGCTACAAAAAAACAGATTTTTTTTCATATTAAAGTATTTATTAATAACAATTATAAATAATTAGAAATTCTGTATTGCAAAATTCTTGATTGCGAAATTCTCTATCACGCGCAGCATATTTTTTATTTCAGGTTTCAATATATAGTAGTATTATTTAACACAGAATTAATTTATGTAAAATCTTCTTTATGTTTGAATAATTTTCAAACCCTTTTTATTTTAATCAAAATCTTTTAATTTCATAAATTCACAATAGTTCAAAGGAGATGTAAGTATAAATAAATAAATAGATTCTTGAAAATTCCATTCTTGCTATTCTATTTTACGAAACTACAAAAAAAAAATTAATGACAGCGAGTTTTATTTTCCACCACAGATAGCGAGTATTATGGCTCAAAATTTTTCCATGTAAATTTTTTTTTTCGCGTACCACAAAGTAATTTGCAATATAGAATATCAAACCGATTCTTTTAAAATTTCCTTAATTATTCATTAAAATATATGTATGTATAAAATAAATAAAGAAAGGAAAAATGTTTTTTGTGTATAATATAATTAATTACTATAGCTATAATAAGGCCTAACGCTTAAAAAATAAACTCACCTATAATAATAATGGATAATGTACATGCAATTATAACAAGAATTAGTGCAACAGTTGCCATAAATTTTCCGGATTTTGTTCTTGCATTACATGTTGTCCCCGTTGAATCCCTACGAATGAATATTTAAAATATAAAATTTAATCATTTCTTTTTCATAAAGAAAGAAAGAAAATATTTCTCAACAATAAAATATTTTATAGTAGTTGTAGTTTCAATTTTTCAGGAACTTAGAAACATAAAAAAATTAATTCAAAATATTAATTCTTGATTTGTTTTGGGTATAAAAATTGAAGTTAAAGAAAATTGAATTATTTCGTTTCATCAGCGAGCATAATAAGAAATATCCATTGAAGCCAAGACAATATAGGCTGATTGTAAAATTTTTTTGAAATAATTAAACTTTATTAAATAAAATGAATAAATTTTCACTAATTATCTAAATTGAATTTATTTACTTAATTTTAATATCATTTTCTGGTTTTTCACTTAGCATTGGGATTTATTTTGTTTGCAGTTTGTAACTTTGAAATTTATTAAAATAAAATTTAAAAACAAATTGTTATATGCTCAATTTTTGGTATATTTTTAATTACAAAGCTAAAGTATTACTAAATAAAATTTTTGCTATTATAATATAATTTCTAAAAAAAATATGATCGCATTAGTTAATATATTATTGGGCGCTTTAATTTATATATCCATAAATTAAAATATGCTAGGCATTTATATACAGTGTATGTATACTATATAATTTTTCTTATATTTTTCATCAAAACATAATATATGTATAAATGAAATTCAACATATTGTAGACATATTATACATAAGATAATTTAATTAAAACGTAAAATTTTAATTGCCGAAACAGATGAAAAAACACTAGAATTAATACTATTACTATTATTTAATTATTTTTCAATAAGCTTATGATCTATCTACATTATAGTTGTGTATATATAACATTATAGTTGTGTATATATAACATTCAGTTTTTATTCATTATCCTAAATTTGTTTTTGAGCTATGTACAATTCTACATTAATTTTTATGTGGGTTTTTGAACTGACAAATGTTGGTATCAAATTGAATTGATTTTACAATAATAAATTTAATAATTATTTCTATGGAATCAAATTATGTATCGAAGATGAGTTTTGGAAGAATTAATAATGTACCTTCTGTTTCGCAATGAATAAATTTTTCAAGGAATTTTAATTTCACTACAAAATGGTCAAAATTAGAAATTCCAACATACTCTTTATGTTTTTTACAACAGAATATTTGCGCTCAGTTCTACAAATATTATCACTAAATGTGTAAAAGTTCCCAGATAAAATCTGAATAATTTGAGTCTTATCGTAATTAAAAATATTTAAAAAATAGAAAGAACTCAGAATCTCATTGTTAAATTTAGGAAAAATTTTCCAACATAAAATTTTTATAGTTAATTTAAATTGTGCAAAAAGAATTTCTTATCAGTTGATAAGAAATTCTTTTTGCACAATTTATCAGTTGATAAGAAATTCTTTTTGCACAATTTAAATTAACTATAAATATTTTATGTTGGAAAATTTTTCCTAAATTTAACAATGAGATTCTGAGTTCTTCATATTTTTTAAATATTTTTAATTACGATAAGATAGTTATGAACCCAAACGTAAGCGGTTTTTTCTTCTTGTTGTGTGTTTTTTGTTCGCTTTTTTACATAGCGAAATATCTCACCGTTGTTTGTTTCCTGTGTATCGAACCTTTTTTCATTTCTCTTTTTGCTGAGGTGGAATTTTCGATAACAAAACTTTTGAGTTTATAATTGATATCACGTTGATATAAAATTTTATTTCAGGCATTGTATTTTTAAACCTTGTACAGTTCGGTCGTATAATATTTTGTATAATAAAAAATTCGAATAAATTGTAAATGTTGTGGTTTTTTATTTGATTAACTGCCCACATTTAATCAACGATACACGATTCCAAAAAGCTGAAATCGTGTCAAAATTAACACTTATAATATAAACTTTTTGTGAAAATCACTTCGACCCTTAACTATAAGAACGAGATTTCGTATACTTTGGCATTAATTTGATCGAAATCGGACGGATAGTTTATTAGTTACAATTATTTTAGTGCGCGACAGAAAGACAGCCAGACATACGAACTGACGAGCCGACAGAAAGGGAAAACACTTAGTCCGTTTTTCCCTTTTTTGATGGCAAAGGGGCTAAAAAGTTCAAAAATAATATTCTTCAACACAATTACACACGTACAGAGCTGGACTGGGAATGAATTTAGGACCGGGAAATTCATATTTTTCTTTATAGAAAAATTTTGTCACGCTTAAAAAAAATTAAGAAAAAACATTACAATTTTAGACAACGGATTTTGGCACGGCCCACCGGAAATCTCCCGCTAGCTTGTAGGCCAGTCCAAGTCTGGATACGTATATTTTTATTTGTATGAAAAACAGTTTGATGTTGAAGATAAAAAGGTAAGAAAGTCGAACATATAACACTTATTGTATTTCAAAGTTTCTTAAGTTTAATATTTTTCTCATTTAAAAAGTTTTAAAAGAAAACTTTTGAAAAGTTTTTTCTAAATTTTTAAATTAAAAAAAAAAAACGTTATATAGTGAAAGGGTCCATTAAAAAGAGAAAAATGTAAATCAAAAGAAAATTGCAATAGTAGGATGAAACATCCAAAGATCAGTACTATAAAGCGCATCCAATATTTATGGTTTGTTTGTTTATATAAAAATTTACTAAAATTACTTTTTGAATATTATATGTAAACAATGCCAAAAGTTATCTTACATATATACGCATACATATATGTAACCTACAACATTTTTATACATGAATTTATTAGTTTTTGAAACGAAATAATAATTATAAATAATAATTATAAAATTTATTTTGTAAATAAAATTTCACGAACATAAATAAAGTGTACATATTTTATAATTTAATATACTTAGTTAAACTACCACAATCGGTATTTTGTGATCGGATTCATTTTTGAACCAGCTGGGCATTGAAAATCTTCTGAGAACTCCTTGATGTTCTGAAGGGGACCGAGAACGCGAAATCGCGATGGTGAGTTGAAAGCTGTTTCTATTTCGGCTCTAGCTACTTCTATATCAGTAGAATAAAATAAAATAAGTTATTAAACAAAAATAAGAATCATAAATTCTACTATGTCTAATGTAGATTCACCAATTTTTTGTTTGGAGCACCAAGTTTGAGCAATACATAGCCAAAGCATTTGATTAGCTGTAAATTTTTGTAATCCTGGAAGTTTCTGTTCAACACCATTTTTCCTAACCCAATTATTGTAAGCAAAATATGTATGCTTTATTCCACTAATATCAGCAAAATTTTCCTCATAAGTAGTGTTTCCGTCAATCTACAAATACAACAATTTTATAATTCAGTAAAAGCAATAACTTTGAATGTTTTTTGTGATGTCATAATTTTAGTATAAAGATAAAAAAATATAAAAAATATGTTAGTGTGTTGGCCGCTTAAAAACTGTTGAGTAATGGTACTATAGTTCTATTTAATTGTGAAAAAACTAAACTTTTAAAAAACATTAATTTAATTCCCAAAAACTACTACCAAAATCATTTGTAATCTAAGATCCAGACAGATGATATTAAAATGTTTTCCACTCTTCACTGAATATAATCTTAAAATACATTGAAATTTATTCTTACCATTAAACCTGTTACTTTATCTTCATAATTGTCATAGTGACGAACAATTCCATCAACTTTCTGAAAAAACGCATCTTCTGTTTCTGCATCCCACCAATTGACGGAATCTCCTCTCCAATCATAATTTGAACCTGAGAAGTCAAATGCATGCGTCAATTCATGGCCAATTATTTGTCCAATACCTCCGTAATTAAGATAATAAGGTCGGTCTGTAGAAAATATATCCGATTGAAAAATTCCCTCTGGAATTAAAATACTATTTTGTTGAAAATCGTAAAATACTTGGCCATCATTTAAGCCTATAAAATTTTCCCAATCATATTTTTTAACCGGAATTTTCAACCTATTATAATAATTATCAGAATCAAATTTTTTTATTTTTGTTGCAAATTCAAAATAAGATGTTCCATCAACTTGTAATGCTTTATAATGCTCTAATAATTTAATATCATTCAGAAGATCATTAGAAGAGTCAATTTTAATGCTCATTTTACTCAATTTAAATAAAGCTTTTTCCTTCACTTTTTCACTCATCCAATCATTGTTCGTTAAAGTGTTTTGTAATGTATCTCGTATTTCTTTCACAATCGTTGTAAAAGCATTTTTTGAATTCTGATTAAAGTATTTTTTTACATACATGGAGTTAACAGCAACGCTAAGGCTATAACAAATATTGTTATTAAAATTTTTAATAATTAGTTAAAATTAAAACAGAACTTGTAATTCTTAATCTTCTTCGTTATTACAAATTCTTGGCTTACTGATTTTGTGTTATATACGTGCACTCTTTCCATCTTGGCTCTCTTTTTACTCCAATACTGGAATAACTCTTGAACAGCTTATTTTCCAAATGTTCACTCAAAAATGTTACTGATGTGAAATATGTATTTAATATCAAGTTATTAGCAATTGTACGCCTCGAGGTTTTACTAAGAAGAATATCTAAATTTTTGAAATAATGGGGCGAAACCTCATTTATTTTTTCATCAAGGGTTGTTGGATAAGTCAAAACTCCAGTCAAAATTTTAAGCCAATTGATATTTCGATATTTTGAAGTTAGCTCGTAAAATGTTATTGGATTATAAGTTAGATTAAAATTTCGCCGGCTTTTAGTGTCGTTAGAAATCTGAAAGCAGAATAAGACTAGTAGGTAATCATTCATTTAACTTAAAAAAAATTAATTAAATTTTAATAATAAGGTCTTCTACTTTCGTCAAAGCAATTTCAAAATCTACAGCTTCCTTTAATTCTCTTCGAGCACGCTCTTCATTAGCACCAAACCAAACAGCTACATCGACCATAACTTTGAAAAACTTTCGTACCATTTCATTTTTAAAACCATCGAGCAAAAATGTACGGAACAACGTTGGCTGTTCTAACTGCAAATAAGAGAAATGTTTTTATATTTGAATAATACTTTGTATCTCAAAAATATCACGGTAATTATATATCTTGAGGTATCTTTCATGTCAGCTTCAAGATTTATTGAAAATAAGCTATCATAATCTAATCCAGAATTTCGTAATTTAATCACTGTGTCTTCCAAGGTCCAAGCGTACGCATTCCAGGAATCTCCTTTAAGTACTGGCCAACCTCCTAATTCATCAATAATTTTGTTAAATTTCTGTATTCCTATATGTTCTGTAGCACCTGAAATATAAACATTTTTTATTTTAAAGAATATAACTAAATTGAAACCCAATTTTACGAAAAAAAAATTTATATTGCAATAGTTTAATTACTTGCATTCATACATGCTTTGTACAAATTTTTTGCTAACTTAAAAGGTCGAATTGTATCGCTGAAATCATCATTTGTTAATAAGAAATTAACTTTTTGTCTTAATTTTTCTTTTAATTCTTCAAAAATGTCAATTATAAATTTATCTTGTGGAATCATTTTTGTTTTTAAAAAGTTTCCACATGCATATTCATAAAAATCTGTACAAGGATCATTTGTGAAATCAGCTCTTTCCAAAATGAACTTAGACGCTTCCAAGCAACTCGGTGTATAACAAAAGTTTCCAACATCATAATTAGCTTCTAAAATTCCTGAAATATATTTTTAAACAATTTACTTCAATAGATAAATGATAATAATAATAACTGAGACCGAGCATTATATAAATATCCTTTTCTAAAATCTAAATTCTAAAATCTTAGGTTAACGTTTGTCATATAAACTCAGGACAAAATTTATACATATACTCGTTGGTGGCGTTAAAAATTTACTTACCTACAACAGTTCCAGCGGTTAGACATATAACTATTACTGGTATTAGTAAGAATAAAATTGTTCTTGATTTTCTATCATGCTTAATTTCTGCAGCATCCCTTTGAATGAAAAAATTTAAATTAAAATACGTAATTCGTAAGGTTCATGAATTTGTATGTATTATACATACATGGTTACATTGGTATGTAATATATGTATATATGTATAATATATGTAAGTAACAATTAATAGAATGACTCTTGATCGTCTCTATTAGTATTGTATTTTGTAAAGTACGTAATTCAATTTTAATAAAAAAAAGTATTAACATCTTGAATCTTATTGATTTTTCAGTAAAAGAACCGTAAAATAATGTTAAAATAGGAAATTTTCTTTTTACCAAATGATGCACATCTGTTAAAAAAAGTTATGAGGAAGTAGAACTTTAAATTTATACCACACACTGGAAAGGGGTTAAAAAAACCAATCCTTTGTTAAATAATTGTAGAATTACTAACCATTTAAAAAAATGTTATTCGTGTGAAATGATAAAATTTAATAGACTGGAAAATTTTCAGTTTTTAGGACTTTTCTTTTTTACTTTTTTGGACATATCAATTTCAATTATTACTCAATTAATTTCAATGAAAAACAGATTTTTTTTTTAAATAAATAAAAAATTGATTCTTTCGCAAAAAAATATTCTTGAATATATTAAAAAAAAAAAAAATTAAGTAATTTTTTTTGTCATCAATTTAAATTAATAAAATTTCGTTAAAAAAATTAAGTAATAAAATCGTTCTAATTTTTACCTAAGTTTGTAATTTTTAATTAATTAAAAAAAATTAAAATTAAAAATATAATTATTTTTCATTTCATATTTTTTACTTTGTTAATGAAAAAGTTATGTTTTGTTTATTTCATGAGGGTACGAATTAGATTAATTGAATTTTCAAACTTTCAAACTCGATTTAATTTACAATTTAAATGAAATTTATGATTATTGCGAGACAGCAATAAGGACTCTTAACAATTTTTATGGATGAGTTCCTGGGGGGCCTGTTATTTGATTTAAATAAAACAAAAAAAAAATCAAATTTCTGTTAGCTTGTAATTGTTCTCGTTACTTGATTTCGTCTCCATTTAATTCTTTATTGTCACTTCTCATTTGATGTTTAAAAAAATTTTAATTTACTGATTTAAAAGAATAAATTTTTTTATTTTATTTCTTTTGCTGTTATATATATTAAATGCTGCAGCAATACTAAATTGACGAGTTTTTTTGATGACAAAAAGTATCAAAGTAACACATGTAAATTTATAACATATGCGAGATCAAATTTAAGAACATAAGATGGGGAGAATTTTTAAATGTCATATGTTTTTTAAGTACCAATTTAAAAAAAGAACATCAATGTAAACGATTTTTTAACTGATTCCCTAGCAAAAACAAATCAAATTAAACACCATAATTTACAGTAAAATAATTTATTTATATAATTTTTACCATTACATTTTTAAAATCAAAATTCATACAGTTGTTTCTGGCGAATTTCACTATTAAAATTTTAGAATACATTGTTAATATTATATATTTTTTATTATTTTTCTCTAATTAATAAATTTAATCTAAGATTTTATTTTAACTAAAATTAGTTCATATAATTATCTAATTTAAAGCTTAAATTACAAAATTTATTATACTAAAATTCAAGAAAAAAAAGTATTTTATTTTTTTAATTTAATGAATTAGTTTTAAATGAAGCCCTCAGTTAAAGAGATCTAACGTATTCAGACTTAGAATTATGAATAATTTTTCGAATATCATTTCTGTCGGTTTTCATTGTAACAGAATTGACTGAACTGAAATTTAAATAATTTGAGTCTTAGTATAGCATAAAGCTCTTATTCTGATTGCTTCAATTATTTGGTAAATTTAATAATTAAAATAATAAATAATTGAATGTAATTTAACAAATGCAAGAAATAAATAAAAGACAATGTTTTTATAAAATTCTCTAATTTAGTACAGAGAAACTAAAATATTATTTTTGTTGTTACTAAAAATGTCTGTTCTCTAGTGATTCAGAGTGAAATTTAGAGCACTAACATAATATGTACAGTACATCATACAATAATACAAAGTATGTATACATATGTTTTAATATAAACAAATAAAAAAAGGAATATTATGGTTATAAACAAAAAAAATATGTAAAAAGGAAACCAAATCCAAAAATAATAATAATAAAAATTTATTATTTATTTCAAAAAGAGAATTGTAAAATTTAAAAATTAAAACAGTTAATGATATAATATAGAAATTATCGCTGTCAAATTCTTTTTAAATCTTAATTAGTGTCTACGTTACGTAATTTTCACAATTTGCTCATCCAGATACTGTAAATTTAGCCATCCATAATTAGTTCAGATTTTTTTAAACATAATATAATAAAAATATTTGTATAGAAAACAGAACGGATTTTAAAATCACACAAATTACAGAGAAAATATATTTTCCTTAAACATAAAATCAATTCTACCACACTTCACACTTGTCAACAGGATTCATTTTGGAATTTTCCGGGCAGTTAAAGTCTTTTGCGAAATCTTTCATATTACTCATTGGTCCAAGAACACGAAATTCTGCTGGTGAATGAACTCCAGTTGTTATCCTCATTTTCATTGTTTCTAAAATTAATAGAATAATTATCTATAAACTACAGTTTACTAGTAAATTGAGTCTGCTGTACTTGAATAGGCCTTGGCACGTCTGCTCTGAAAAGGATGGAACGATTTTGACCGCCCAAGAACGCAACGTCGAATAGTACTATCAACTTTAGTTTCTAAAGACTGTAGATCAAAATTAATTAAAGTCGGGGGGATTGTTATTACAAACAAACAAACGCTATCTATTACGAAACTAGTGGACTGACTTTAAAAAAATTTGGTTCCTGGAGGTTAAAAATGTCTGTAGAGTTCAAGGCAGTACAAACATATTTTATAAAAATAAAAAATATTTAATGTTGTTAAAATTACCCGGTCGATAAACTGAACACCAAGTCTGAGCTGCACTAATCCAAAACATTTGTTGAGGAGTGAAATCTAATCCTGGTAAAAACTGTTCTGGACCATGTTTTGAAGCCCAATTATTATATGCTATATAAGACTCTTTTATGCCACCATTATCAGCAATATTTTCACCTTGCGTGTTAACTCCATTTAACTAAAATTCATAATATAAATTTAGAATAAAAATTGATAAAAAAAATGTAAAAAGAAAATGAAAAAGATCCTATATGCTTTTAGAATATTTGAGTTTCATTAAAGCATCAAATGTTTTTAGACAAAAAAGGTTGTTTTTAAACAGAAATCTATCATAAGTCTCACATTTAGACCAGTCAAAGCATCTGTGTAGTTTCCATATTGATGTATAATACATTTGGCTTTTTTTAAATATGAATTTTTTGTATCTTCTGCCCACCAATCAACTAAATTTCCATCTGAGTCGAATTGTCTACCTTGATCGTCAAAACCGTGCGTAATTTCATGCCCAATGACATAACCTATTGCACCATAATTCATGTATTTAGGTCGCTCTGCATTGAAAAATTTACCTTGAAGAATTCCTGCTGGAAATTCTAAAAATAACGAAAATTTTTGGTTGTTGATTATAATTTTAAAATATAGTAAGTTTAGATATTAGTGAGCTATTGCCCGATTAATAATGACTAATGCTATAATCGAGCTCCTTATTATAAAGACTCCATTTCGAGAGCCATAATATTTAATTCATAATGTCTGGTTTGGTTTTAAAGTTAAAACCACAAATTCAAAATATCAGTGAATATCTTAACGCATTCAATTAAATTATTATTATTAATCACAAAAAAAAGAAATGTGCGTGCTATGCGTAATAGTAGCGTATTATGCATATGGGATTAATATTTTTATAAAAGAAATTGATATTTTCAATGCCATGAATTTAGAAATAATTTAAATTTTTTAACCCCATTTGCTCTAGACTAAAAAAATGTAATTAATTTTAATTAGAACAAAAAAAAAAATAAATTAAATAAAAATTTTTATGAAGTACATTTCCCAAATCTTAAGAATTTTTATTGTAAACGTACAATATGTATACACAACAAATATTGTAATATCGTAGATTCGTTATAGTGATGTAATAAATTAAAGAAACAACTTCTATACAGAAGATGATAAGCTTTACTTTAACGTTTAACCTATTTAAAAGAATTTCTGGGTTTTTAAAATTAAATCCGTATGGTCGACTGCTTTTTTTTTAATATTATAGCAAGTTACACGAGGATTTAATTAAAGCTTACAATAATTTTCAATTTGGTGAAAAAGTTATTTGACTTCGTAATCACTAAAACTTTCTAGATACTTTCTATACATAATCTTAAAATCGTTATAATTATATGCTAATAATTACTTACGAATACTGTTTTCAATTGATGAGTAGTAAGCATTAACTACAGCTGGTCTACCATGACTTAACCAATCAGTTTTATTCACATTATCTCTTAATTTATTAAAAGCGTAATTTGTTCCAAATACACTCATCTGCATAATCGATTCTAAATATAATTCTGGATTAATTTCTAAATTCTTATAATATTCAATTAATTTTTCATCAACCATTATTTCATCCGGATATCCAATATGAGTTGTCATTTTTCTTAATTTATTAAGAGCTGACTTTCTGGTTTCATCGTCCATCCAATTTACATTGTTCAAAATTTGTTCATAGACAGCCCGTATGTTGTTAACCATATCCATTGCTATGCTCTTAGCATTGTCCTGGAAATGTTTTCTTACATATAAGGCTCCAACTGCAATTCCTAAGCTAAAATTATATAGAAAATAATTTTATTTTATTTCGAATCTAGTTTTATCATCGACATTTTTGCTGATTATATTAAATTTTTAAGCGCAATTTAAAGGTAGTACTACAGATCGGGTAAAATTTTATATGAAAAAAAACGATTTTACCTAATCTGTAGTACTATCTTTAAATTGCGATTTAAATAAAAATATATTTTACGAAAATATGATTACAATGCGAATGCGGTCAGGGAAAATGATTTATGATTATAACTTAAAAAAGCGGAAATGAATATGAGTGAAAAGCTTTCTCAGAGAATCTTTTGATTCATATAAATAAATATTGTTTTGTCCAGACCTGAGACGTGGCGAGATTAGAAAATATTGGTTTGGAATTTTCATTTAATGTCTCGTCTCGGTGAGAAATATTAAACAACGATCTCGTACCGTTCCCGTTCGTCTCGTATCGTCTCGGCGAGTTATTTGGTATAATCACGAGGTTAACGAAGAACCAAAAAAAAATTATATTTTTAATAATTTATTGAGAGGTGATAAAAATGAAGGAATGATTTCCAAAATATACAATTTATTAAGATTAATAATAATAATTTTTTCAAAGAATTTACACTTAAAAAGAAGATATTTTGTTTTATTCATTATATGCTGGAAAACCATTTATATAATATTAAACTTGTAAAAGCATTTTAATCTCTAAACATACTTTTGTTTCTATAAAAGTTTTTTAATTTATTATAAATTTCCTACTAAATTTCTTAAATTGAAAGTTAAATCGGCCTTAGAGCATGAAAATAATTTTATTTGAGTTGCAAAACCAAAATGAAATTTTTCCTTTGTACGAAAAACAAAAAAATAAATATAAGTTTAATGAAATTAAATAAAAGAAGTCACAATAAACTTTTAGTTTCACTTTAAAAGCTTAAAAGTTCAAAGAAGGCTTATGCAATAGCAACATAAAAAACAACAGACTACAATATTCTTATTTACGATATATATTTCTGGCTCCTGCAAAAATTTAACAAAGTACATTTTGATTTATTTTATTTCCCTATTTAAAACTCATAATATACATTTTATTTGCTAAGTTTTCAAAAATATTAAGTATCTATAATAACGAAATTTTAAGCTCGACAACAAAGTTGTGCTTGAAATAAATAAATAAAATATTTACTTCATTTGACATAGAATTATTTATGATATAATATTTTTTAACATTTACTGCCTCAGTCGAACTGATTACTTTTACGATGTTCAACGTCTTTTAATTCCCACATATTTTCTTTTAATTCCCACATTCTTTAATTTTTCTTTAAGTTAAAAGTTGAAGAAGCGAGTCGCATATAAGTATTAAAATGCTGTTAAAGATAGAAGAGAAAATGTCTTTGCATTTTGCAACGTACAAAGATAATAAACTAGGTGCTTAAGGAAATTTAAAAAAAAGCAATGACATATATTAAAAAGCAATGAATGTTTAAAGGGTTTGTTGAAAGTGAATTCATAAATCATTTCTAACATACACATAGTTTGACAAAGAAAACGTAATGAATGATTTGCTTGAACTTTATGAAAATGTGAAATAAACATAATCATCATAGTTATGTTAAAAAAATAGATCCCATTAAAATTATTAGATAAATTAAATATACAAATGCAAATATTTTTGTTTTTCATAATTTTCTTTTTACCAATCAATATTATCATAATCCAAATAATCTTCTTCGCTACTGAAAAATAGCATTAGAAAAAAGAAAATAAATATATAAAATATTAAAGTTTTTTGAAAGCTGTCAAAAAATAATTTTAACATTTTTGACTTCCTCATTAAAACAATAGTTTCTAATTGTTAAAACAAAAATTTTTGATAGAAAAAAACCTTCTTTATTATAGAAAAAATGAAATTAAGGTTCGTTGAAAGGCATTGACTTGGAGCCTTTACTAAATTTCTTTTAATAAAACTAAATTTTCTGGTAAGCTAAATCTTTAACGCAATGTTTAAAAAGATATTTTATTTTTTGTAAATACATACGTAGGAACATTTATGTTCATCGAAAGCATTTGGGAACAAAAAAACCCAAGGAAAAAACAAACAAAAAGTCGAAACATTTTAGTTAAATTTTAAGACTTTCAATCCTTCATTATTATTTGTTAAAGTTTGACTTTGCCAATAGCGATGTTTTTATGTCTTCAAGCCACCTTGCGCAACAATTAATTCATTGAATAACACAAAATTTTGCCCATCAAAGAATTTATATCCTATAAATATACGAATACGTATTTGAGTTAAGAATGTTCAAATTTGAAATAAAATTACTTTTTTAATGTTTCTGGTATCGCTTTCATTTGAACCTTTTCACTGATCAATTTCAAATGAATGTAAAAATCTAATAGGAAATCAACTTAATAACTTTTCTAACATATTCAACTTAATCCTTTTCAAATTTGGGATTACAAACATTATATGGCTAACAGTTTCAGTGATAATGAAAAAATATATTACGTATTTTCTTGGAGGTTTAAAAGCTTAGCAAACAAACGCTTAAATTTGTAAGGTTCAATAATTGTTAATAGTCACCTTCCGCTAGTTATGTCAACACATTCTTTCCATCTCGGTTCTTGTTCTTGTCTTCCACTTAAAATAGTTGCATATTGTAATTGCCTTTTACGCAGTTCTTCTGTCAAAAAGAATGATGAAAATCCATGAATTCGCCACATCATATAATTAGCAATAGCCCGCTTAGGGGTACGTTCTAAAAGAGGACCTAGATCCTCAAAAAATTTAGGTACTGACACAATTATCACTTCAGATCCTTCTACTTTTAATTTTTCTGGTAGTAATGCATTAATGTAATCCAACCATTTAACATACGGATATTTTTTTTGAAGCTCATCAATTGTAGTTGGATTATATAAGGCTGATGAGTTACGACGTTTCTCATTGGGCAATGATATCTAAAATTAGAAAAGTTAAATAATTAATCAGATTAGTTTGCCTATAAACATCTAAGATTGCATTTATTTCTAAGCAAAAATTTATAAAGTTACGTTTGCTAAATTCATTTCGAACTCCAGAGATTCTTTCAACTCTTTTTCAGCTCTTTCCCGTTTTGCACCAAATATTACAGCCATATCTACCATGTAATTATAATAACCTGCCACGATTTTATCATTGAGACCTTTCGTTAAATATTCTCGACTTAATCCAATCGCAGATTGATCCAACTAAAATTGAGTTAGAGTTTTATTAACGTTTAATTTAATGAAATACTACCAAAAACTTACGTCTATTATTCTTTTAGTTGAATTTTTTAAGTCAACTCCAATAGAAAAGTCCAAAATATAATCCATACTGAAACCATATTTCCTGAACTTTTTCACAGTTTCTTGCCAATTCCAATTTACTTCATCCCACTCATCACCTTTGATTACTGGCCAACCACCAAGCTCATTAGAAATTTTCATAATTGGTTCAATACCCCGCTTTTCGATAAGAGCTGTAAAAAAAAATATTATTATAATTTTGTCAAAAACTTAGGTATTTTATTGAGGACAAATTATTTTTTTCATTTACATATGAATATAATTAAAGAATTTTAGAGTAACTTACTTTTGTTCATACAAGCCTTGTATAAATAATTTGCTAATTTAAATGGTTTTGCAATATTGTCTTTCGGTTCTTCGCTCACCAACATTTTCAATTGCTCCTGTAATTTATCCCCAATTACTGAAAATGTATTCACGGTAACTTTATCCTCGGGTATATTTGACGTTTTCAAAAAATTTCCACATGAAAATCTATAGAAATCATCACATGGCTCTACTGAGGGATCTAAAACTTCCAGAACTTTTGATGCTGTGTGAATACATTCTGGTGTTAGACATACATTTTGCGGTTTCTGTTTTGAAGGTACAACTTCGTTTGGATGTGTTGAATCACTACTATCTTTTGATATGATAGCTGGATGACTCTGGAGTGCTTCTGCTGTTGTGGGTCCATTTATTTCTGTAAAAACGTTTTTAAGTTTTTAATAAATAAATTTGAAACATTACAAGAACTATTATAGTCGCTTCCCTTTATGATATTCTCTCTGAAAAGTGAAGAGGTAAAATTTAACCGTGACTAGACAATATTTCTACAAATTAGACCATATTACTAATTACTAATTATGTAATAATGTAAAAATTATTTTCACTACATTGCATTGCTCATTGTTTAAAACTTTTCTGATACCAGTTCGGATAACTATGGGTCTGAGGACGTCCCAACTTCGTTGCACTCGGAACCACAGGCTCATTGTTTTATTATTAATAATTTATTATTCTTCGGTAGTAAGTAGTATTAAATTTAATCTTAGTCATATTGCGAATAATTTCTGTTATTTCGTATTTAATTAATTAATACTAACACATCATATTAAATAAATAGTAATCCCCATTATAAGAATTCTAAATAATATCTGGTATTACTTATTTATTATCGAAATAAGAAAATTGCTATAATTTTATTACTATAATACTGTTATAAAGTAAAATATTATTTTACCTTCTGGAATTTTACTTGATAATATAACAGCAACTAATCCTACTATCAATCCTAGAACAGCTATCACAGAAAATATGCTAATTAATGTTAATGTACGCTCTAATGTTGAACGCCGCCTCCACCAACTTGGATTTCTGTAAAATTAAAAAAAAATTAAATAGTTTATTTAGTTATAGCATTAAAATATTTTTTCATAACTTTCTTTGTAAACATATTTATACTAAGTTATTAATGCGTATTGGTAGCATTTTCAAAATATTAAAATTAAATGATAATTATTTAGAAAAGCTCGTGCAAATTAAATAAAAGCTTTTGACTTGTAAATTCAAAATTATTAATAAAAAAGAACCTAATTCATTTAATTAATTGTATATATATATAAATTGTTATTCAAAAAAATTATTTAACTAAAAATTAAAATATTTAACAATTTAGCTTCTTAATATATACTAATAGTAGTTCATTCAAGTTGATCAGAGCAAAGAAAGAAAACATTACTTACAAGAAAAAAATAGACATGGCCTTTGGCCGTAGTCAGTCAGAATGACAAGCTGCATTCATTCCTTTTATAACAGAAACAAGAATAAAGACAAACAGTAATTCCTATATGTGAAAATATTTTAAGACTTGTTGCCTTTTAGTTCGATGTTGCCACCAAGGCCTTGTGACACTAAACCTCGAACAGATCAGACAATAGAAAAATTGTTAATATGAATTCGCCCTTACTTACAATATAATATATAATAATTATATGTAGGTACTTTTAATGTTATTTGTTCTTAAATTAGGTTCATTTCCTTGTAAATTGCGTTCTGAAATTAACACAATGTTAACTTAAAATTGACAATATTTATACATTGTTTAGAACATCATAAATATGTCAAACAAACTAATAATCATGTTTTACATTAAATTTAAAAAATTTATCTTGGTAGATATGACGTGTTGTTTTGAAAATAAATAATAAGTTTAAAAATTTATTGTAAGAGAACAATAATATATGAAATTATAAATTATATTTAATGGGTGACAGTAATTATTATTTTTTAAATTGCTTACTTTCCCAGTAACTCATAATCAATTTTTGCATTCTCTTCAAATTCTATTGTATCGGTCAATTTAATCATTCTACTATTATGCACTTGTTAATTATTATTAAAAAAAAATCATAATTAAAATAAAATTAGATAAAATTTCAAGTTAAAAAACAAAAAGCAATTAGGTACCTACAATATTTTAATTTAAATTAAAAATGATAAATTTACTTAAATTATAGAGTTTCATCATATGTACATATTTAAAATCATTTTCATCACGTGGGTATACAGTATAATGACATATAATAAGACTTGTATAAATTTACCAATAAAAAATTTAACTATAATGGTTAAGTTAAAATGTAATAGCAATAAACTATAATGTTAAGTTAATATGTAATAGCAATAAAAACCTTTTAAGTATACGTAGTAAGGCTTTAGGTTGAGGAGAGAAGTTGGCTTTTCTATGTACCAAAAGATTATTATGCTTGATTTGTTTTAATGTACCTAAATATTAAATATATCTCGATTTCGAGGTATTAAAATTTTGCGATACTCGCTTTATCACAAATCTTTTCTAAAATTGACAAAAAAATTGCTTTTCAAAGTTTTCAAACCCAAACTTACTATTTAAAAAAAAATTCCCAAAAAAACAATGGAACAATTTAGAAATTGGGTTAAAGGATTCCAAATCACATCGACCTTCCAAACGGTAAAATTGTGAATAAAGCTTGAGTATTATTATATAATATTTAATTTTCAAAAATATTTTTTGAATTTGACTTTCATTTTTTTTTTTATCTTTATTTTTGTATTTTATCTACCTAATCAAAATTAATGAGTGTAATTTAAGATTTCATTAATTGTTTCAAAAATTCGAAGAGTTTATAACTGGATTCAATTTTCCTCTATAACTTTTGGTGCCAAAATGCTTTAATTTCTAGATATTTTTTTAATAAAAATAATAATATTTTTATAATAGATTCAAATTTATAAAAATTATGTGTATGCATATATATGAACGCATGATGTCGTCGTGTATAGAAATACAAATTTATATGCAAGTAAAATACATACATACATTATATTATATATGTATGTCAATTCTTTTTTATAAATTCAGCTAGTTACTACACACACTATCCAAAGCTTAGTCAATGAATAAAAATTTTAATTTTCATTTTACCGGTCAATTTTAAAACTGAGCTTAATTACAAATTTAATTATTTATTTACTTCTTTGAAAAACGGAAATAGCCAATAATACAACCATGTTGGCGCTATCCTAATTTAAATTTTGTGAAACAAAAAAATTAAAAGTAAATATTTTAATTGTTTGAACAACTATTTTAATTATTTCTAAACACATTAAATGTAGTCTGTCTTAAAAAAATAAATGCTAATTAGAATATTATTCTTTTCTTTTTCATTTTTCTTAAATTAATTTATGTACGGTACATAAGTCTTATCGTATACATACATGTAGTCTATGCAATAATAAATTGTTCATAAGTCAAAAAATTACATATATAATATAACTATGATAGTTTTAGAACTATTTTTTAGTTTTCGGAACATATGCAATATACATATATACATAACAGATACATATATTATTTTGTTTCTTCTTTTAAAAAATTCTATCAAAATTTTTGGAAAAAAAAAATTGTTTTATAACTCTCATCGAATTATTTGATAATACTGCATTTACTTATTTGTTTTTTCTTTTTCACATGAAACCTTTGAATGAAGACGTTCTAAAAATTAAACTCGAATGAATGTTTTATTCAAAAAGAGTCCTTTTGACACTTTTGAAAGTACTGGACCTAATACGGGTACAATCATTGATTAAGCAATGGTACAAGTAATATATTTCAATAAATTAATAATTATTTTTATTAATTCGATAATTATATTTATTTACGAGAATTAAAACTATTATACGGGAGTTAAGTATTTAATTGATATGTGATTTTGACATTTTTTATTTGTATTACGATACATATAAATTTTTGTTTATGTGATGATTTTTTAATGTATATTTTGGCCAATTTTAAGACCAAATTATATTGACGTGCTTTTGGTAATAATCTTCTCAAAATCTACAAGCTAGATATATTTACAAGAAAATTAATTATATAAATTATCAATTTAACAAAAAACTTATTTTATATGAAATGAAACGCTTATCTGCTAAAACAAAATAAAATATTTAAATATATATCTATATTTTAATTTTTTATTACTTTATTTCGTGGGTGTAAAACTTAAATATCGACGACGCGACGGTGCTCTACAATTAATAGTAATTATTATTATTTTTTTAAATAAATTACCACAAAATAATGTTATTGCCTAAAAATAAAAGCTTAAGGTAATTCAAATGTTTCGGTCTAAAAAATTAAAATCTATCATTATCTCTATTCAATAAATAAATAAACTGTGGTCTGTTTGCCCATTATATCTTTTTCATTAT
This sequence comes from Hybos culiciformis, assembly GCA_964007475.1. Lineage (NCBI taxonomy): Eukaryota > Metazoa > Arthropoda > Insecta > Diptera > Hybotidae > Hybos > Hybos culiciformis. Next base: position 21,269,923 of record OZ023273.1, on the reverse strand, counting down.
TTTTATTACTCATTGTTTGATTTATGAATGGCTCAATGAATTATATAAAAAAAATTAACTCATTGAAAAAACTCACTATCTTTTGTGTTAACAATGAACTATTTTTATCAATGAAGTTTTTTTAACATTATTTTTAAAAATAAACATTAACTTAAAATCAGACATTGACCTAATTATAAGAATTTTTCATTATTCGACTTGTTACCATTAATTTTTTTTTTAATTAATTTCAATCTATGTAATATTGCTTCAACAATTTCACATTTCTTTTTTTTCAGCCTTATGGGAAACTTTTTTAAAGCATAATGACTGTATATAATCAGAGTATTTCTAATAGTAATACTAAAAATTTTATCATTTTCGATATAAATCTTAAGAAGGATTTTAAAAATCAAAACATTGTATAGGTCAATTTAATATATATTAGGAGAAGAGTATTAAATAAAAAATAATAATAATTAATGTTTAGTTTTACTACTTCAAGTCATGATAATATTTTATTAATTTTTTTCAGCTGCTATAACAGCGAGTTAATTCATTTCATCATCATATTTCATCTAAGATTATAAAGTCAACAAATTTAATTATATAAAATATATCTCCATACTTATTTACATAACACTTTCGAATTAAGTGCATTTTAAATTTTAATTGTTATTAAGCAATAAAATTAAATGTCATTGTAACAATTTAGGTTTTTTTAAAAGTTGTTTCGATAATAATAAAAGTGTGTAATGAATTAAATTTACAAGGTGTTCTTTGTGTATTAAAATGTCTATCTTTTCATATGTGTCTATGACATGACGTTAATGTAAATAGACATATATATATAGGTATTTATGATATGAAATACGGCAGATGTTTAAACAAAAAAAAATTTTTATGTAAGTAACTAGTTTAAATAAAAACTGTATTTAACTGATTTAAAAAAAATATTAACTGCTCGTAAATGTGACAAATTCTTCATATCTACGAGATGGCTTGCGATCGCATTATATTTTTTTTTAGAAGCATGAACAGTTACAAAATATAAACCAGATATCCATTTCGAAGCGAAAAAGAAAATTTTCAAATCTTTGCAATAAATTTTTAATTTTCTTTTTCCCTTGTAGCAACACAACTTGAAATTTTATGAAGAAATAAAATGGTTTGAAGCGGCTCACAAAATAAAAAATCTCTTAATTCACAATTTATACAATTACATAGATATAATGCGAATGGATATATGATTTTTCACGTCATCTTTCTTTTATATGCATAATTTTCGTTATTTAGGCATCTCATTATTAAATTTAATTTTTATATTAGGCACTTTTAATAATAAAACCGAAATATTTTTCTAATCTAAGAAATCCATTCTACGTACATAAAAAAAATTATAATGCAATCTAACTTTAAAAAAAAAAGAGGATGTTTTCAAAGTAAAATCAACCAAAGAATACAATTAATTGCTTAATTACTAAATTACTATAAACTATGCAAAAATAAAGTAATTAAATAATATGTAATTTAAAAAAAAAAAATATAAATTTTAATGTTTATTTAATTTAATTTTTATTTTACGTTTATAAGAACATTTAATAATCGCGCGCAATTTCTAACTAAGGCAAAAGCTCAAAAAATATAATAATTCTGTTTATTTTGTCCAATTTTTAGATAAGAATATTCTTATCTTATTGCCTTGAAAACTAAAAGATATTGAAAAAATATCAGTATATTTAATTTATAGAATATTAGGGTAAACATTAAGACACTGATCATTTAGAGAAAGTTCCAAAGGAATCGATAATTGAAATTCTATATTTATTAGTCTAAACTTAAATTGACTTTAATAAACCGAGAAAAGTTCAAAGTTGTTTTAGTGGTTTATACTACTGATTGTGCAGTTGAATTGTATGTTAAGTTAATTGCTAAAATAATTAAAAAATACAACATTTACATAATACTTGTGGATGTTTGGAAATAATTCAAGCTGAAAGTTTTTGACTTTTTTCCTTTTCGTGTCGTTTGATAATCTGTCAATATCATCAACCTTGACAATGATCCAGAAAATTACTTTTTTTTTTAAATATCAATAATAAAATGAATATTCTTTATTATTTGTACATGTCATATTTTGCTTATACTAAAAATTAGTTAAATTTAGGTATGTGAATGTGATATATCAAGATAATATTAAAGCATTAATTTAAAGGTTCAAAAGTTTATTTATGTTTATTTTAATTTTTGTAGAAATTTTACAGTGATTAAGCATTATAGTATTTTTCCTCATGATGACTTACTTGACTTACTTACAATATAAAATTATCATACACTAAACAAATCATTAAAATTGAAGAAAAAAAGATCCTTCAACACAACACTGTACACAAATGCTGAATATAAAATATATAGTACTATTGTGAGTAAAATACATCATTCATAAGTATTTTATTCATTTGTGCAATGTGGTGCCCTAATTCTAATTGTGGCTCTGGTGGATGGTGGAATCTATAGCTTGTCATACAGCAAATACAAAAAGCAAGCATTGGCAATAGGAAGATAAAACAAAGTATTAGCGCTAATACAACTCGAAACTAAAATTTTGTTTTTAATTTTGAATTGTTTATTTAACAAATGAAACACAAGAGTTAATTTTTCTTCGAATTTGAACCTTAATTATAATAATATTTTCAACATGTTTTGAATGTACATGCAGTTTATCATCAGAACTTAAATTCGAAGAAAGGCATAGGCATATAGCTAATAAAGAAAAATAATTGAAGAGCAATTACCAATCATATATATTTTTTTTTCATACACATAATTGCTCCAGTATTTTGCAACGTAATTTCTTCGACAGTTAAATGAGATTTTATTGCAAATAATACGCCTCCACTAATATTGTGTTCGCATTAGGAGAATATTAGTGGAATATGCTGTTATCCGGAATATTTCAGGAATACGAACTGGATTTTTCATATAAAAAAATATTCCGGAATATGTATATTCCACTTTCATATTCTAGTTTGTCAGGGTTAGAATTCTACATTTATAGTTATTTTCACTCATTTTTTGAAATTTTGTTATAGTTGGCAACAATTTTCTTGTCAAATTCGAGTCAAAATGAAAAAAAAACCAAAAAAAATTGATAAAAAGCGAGATAAAAAGTCAAAATTTTCAACAACAAAAACTTTTTCTCTTTCTCATTTTTTTTTTTTACATCATCAAATTCCAGTTCTCATCAAATTTTGTAATGCGAACGGCAATTTGTTTTCCAGAATATAAAGGGAATTTAAATTATAATGCGAACAAGGTATAAGGCACTGCTGAGTAAGCATAAGTAATTCCTGTCACAACGAATTACATTATAAACAAAATCACCAAAATACTCAGAAGCAAAAATGTGTGAAAATGATATTGAATTAATTAAGCTTGTGAAATCAATATTTGAAAAAATGAAATTTGATGATTTGAAAAATTAAATTTTCTAGATCAACTGCTGATATTCCTCTCGTTAAATAAATGTGTCAACTTTGAGTTTTTGATTGTTATGTTGTTTTTTTAGATGAAATTGTATTGCTACTGAACGATTTGATTTTTATTCAAAATATATGATTGATATAAGTAGATACTTTAATTTTTGTTCAGTCCTTATTTTTCAAAAAATTAAATTATTTCGTTTCTGTTTTCATAAAAAATTTCTAAAACTATTTTATAATTATACAAAAAAAGAAAATTACAAACATTTCTGATTTAGGTACCATTACATGGCACTTTTTCTCTAAAGTGAAGCCAGTAACTTTTATCATAAAAACGTATTGACAGATATTCCGTATACTCGAGGTATTTAATTTATTTTTTGAAAACTGAAATCAAGAAGTTCTTGTTCTTCGTAAAATTTTTACAAACTTAATACAAAAAACTATATACATAAAAACAAAATTAAATCTGAAAGGCTTACTTTAATCTTTTTTATAAAAGTAATATGTAAAAAGGTGAACCATTTTATTATTTCATATACATCGCTATCTTTATTAACAATTTAAATCTTACAAAACCAAAAAAATATTAAGAAAATAAATAAACCAAAACAAATATTGCAATTTTTGTTTAAAAAAAAACAATGTCAAATCGTATTCACATTATTGTTTTTCACAGATTTAAAGCTTAAACAAGAAAAAAATTATACATATAGTATAGGTACTCTTACCGAAAGGATGTGAAAAATACGTAAATAAATTTGTATGTAGTTACTGTATTTATATATATGTATAAGAATATAAACAAATTGTATCACTCTGAATATTTCAACAAAATAAAAAACATTTTAATTTTAACTCTAAGAATTTTTTGGTAGGTACATAAAAATAAGATATTGAATAATGTTGATTATAAATTTATTTCCAATTCCAGTCCTTAAGAAATTTTAAACTACGTACATAAATACTTATAAATTATAACCATACGCAACAAAAAAAGTAAACTTAAATTTTTAGAACTCTTGTGGAATACGGAAGATATTTCTTAAATAAATTTTGGTGAACTTTCATTGGCTGGCTAGTTGTACTTCTTTGCAAAAAAAACGCGGTAACTTTGAAATGAAATTCTGGAGAAAGAAATAAAAGTTTGGAATTTTTTTCATGGGATTACAATGTATCCCAACAGGATTCCCTTAAAATTAACATTTTATGAACAAGTTGATATTTCGATTTTTGTCCAGAGATTTGTCCTTTGAACCTTTGTAAAATGGAATTTTTCCTTTTTTAATCTGTAAACAAATAAATACTGTACTTCATGTAAAAATTTAATGAAATAATTTATGGATAAGATTAATTTTAAAATATTGCTCTAAATCAAAACAACATAATTTTTGCACCTTTTCCTTTAAGAATTAATACGCAATTTATACAGAATTGCCCAAACAGCAAAAATATCTATAATCCCCACAATAAATAAAAAAATTAAAAATACTTAACACGTACATACGTGGAAATTCATTGAAGTGTCAAATTGTTAATTATATTAAAATTTTTTTTTTATTGAAATAATTTATAATTTTTTTCCCTAGGAAATTTTAATCTATAAGAAGCTTCTCTATTTGTGCGTCAAAAGAATGATTTAGTTGAACCTTCAGAATAACAATTATGACCATATTGAGCATATAATGAGGTTAACGCGGTAGGAGTTTGCACATAAGCCTGTTGGCTCATTAAACCACTACATTACATTTAATTAACTACATAACTTAATATATTCCAATTTTACATAGTTCAAAACTATAAATATTGTTCTAATGTCTCAGATAAGTATCTTTTGAGCTTCAAAATGTTGAGATACCAATGATTCTTATTTGGGGAAAAAATTTATATCCATATCATCATTTTAAGAGATCTCGGAAAATTTTTTCTCATGTCTCAGATAACTATTTTTTGAGTTTCAAAATGTTACGACACCATTGATTCTTATTTGTTTTACAAAGGTTATAATGGTACAAAATTTATATCCATACATCATTTTAAAAGGCTAAGGGGTTTTGGAGAGTTTTTCCTCATACCTAGCTGCCAATTTTATATACGATGTGTGATGTGATATGCAATATTTTGATAAATTTATAATGTAGTGAATTCTTACAAAAATGAAAATAGTTATAAAATTCTTCCTTCCTGACGTAAAATTTAAAAGACAATTTTTAACATAAAATTAAAAAGGAGGTTAAATTCTAAAAGAAAATATTCATATCTCTAATACAAATTATACTTAAAACGTACATATAGCGTAAGATAATTAAAAAGGTAAATATAATAAAAACTTTTTTTCATAATTTAAATCAGGTCAATAGCATATCATCTTGTATTATATTTTACAGACTTTACGTAAAAGTTTATAGGTGTTATTAGGTGTGTACATATACACATTGAAAACTTTATGTAACATTTAACTTTTCTTTTTCCAAAATGTATTCTTGAATTGTTTTTTTTCAACATCAGACAAAATATAAAAGTGCGCCAAAATATAATTTTTGTTTTAACAAATTTATTTAAGATATACCACTTTTAATTCTGTATAGATACTTATTACAGACTGAAAAATCAGATAGCTATACTTGCTGAATTTTTTTTATGTACATAGTTCAAATCGAACTAGTGGATGACATTAGCAAAATTTGCTGTTATTGTCATAGCAAGGAAAAATCTAGATCACACATTGGAATATACGAGAATTATTCAAAATAGGTACTCTTATATACATATTCATAAATAATCTAATGTGCAATAATTATACTCGTAATATTATATAAACACTCATTCAAAACTAATGATTTGAATTTCGACATAAAGTTTAAAGATTTTATATTTTATAGTATTTTATTTTCCATCAGTTGAAAATGAAATTTGAACTTTAAATGAGGAACAAATTATGTTGATATTTCTGATTAGGAAATTGACTATTTTAAGTTTATAAATGATTCAAACAAAATAATATATTTAACTTTTGCAACTATGAAATTTATTTTTATTAAATTCTACAAATACATATAATGTACTTATACATGCTCTGAAAAAACAGATAACTGTGGCAGCTATATTTTCTGTATATTTATCAAACTAATGGACGATGTTACTAAAATTTGCTATTTGTCATTGCAATGAAAAATAGCTAAAAGTTTATATATCTGTTCATATGATTATAGCAATATTTGTCATAAAAATTTCAGAAACTGTACACTGTTACTTTTTTTGGCATTACAATTTTCGAGAAGCAAGTTTTCCTATAATTCATTTATATTTTTGGACGAGTTATTATGTATTTAATAATAAATGCAATATTTTGAGCACGTACTTTCAGAAAATATTGCAGTTTTAATTATAACTTTATATAGCTGTTCCTTACAGCTGATTTTCCCAGGAGTTTTTTTTCAGTGTCCATTGCATATAAATATTCATTGAGAAGTAAATCAAAAAACAAAACGAAATTGGAATAAAGAAACTACTTTTAAAGCAAAAAACAATTATTATAATTTTTTTTGTTTTTTTTAAGAAAATATTCATGACCTTTTTCTATTCTCTATCTAAGGTTATGGATATTTGCCAAATTATTATTATCACGAAAAATAAACATTAATGAAATAAAAAAAAACTACGATCTGGAAATTAACTGCAGACAGTGTGTTATATTTTACTATATCAATGTTATTTTAATTTTAAAAAAATATTTTCACTTTAGTGGATTTTCAATGAAATGTAAAGAATTAGATTTTCCGGTTCTTTTTCCGAAATTTTTGACAACATATTTTTTACTTTATTTTTTTAATTTAAAAATACCTTTGTATAATATTTTTGTGTGAAAATTTAAATTTGAAAATATTCTTAAAATTGTTGATAACAAAAATGTCAAGCACGACTCAGTAGGACAATTCACAATTCTGTTTACAATTTTATTTTAGTAATATTTTTAATTCTATGAAATGAAACTTTATGATTCAAAAATTATTACAGCCATCAAATGGTTTTTGTTTTTTAAACTTTTACATTTTTAGTATTGGTTTTTATAACAAAGAAATTTTGTGTAGTCCTTGAGTATAATATGTTGTTTAAAGTTTAATACATAATGTATTTCAATAACATCTTGAAAAAAAAAAACAAAAATAAAAATGCATTTTTCGGGGTTAAAGTTAAAAAAGTAAAAACAAATTTTATCTAAATTTGAAATAAATATGACAATGAAAAAAAAAAAAAAATTTAGGTATAATAATCATCTGAAAATTTTAAGATCGCGTGAAATTAAATTAACCGCATGAACATGCAGTTTATATAATATCACGTTTTTTTTAAATAAATCTGTTTTATTATAAAAAAAAAAGTTATTTTTAAATGATATGTATTAGAAAATAATATAGAAATAACTAATGTATGCGACATGATTTTTAGCAAAATATTAAAAACATATAAATAATAACTATTTCGTTATAAAATGAAAGAAATTTTTTTTATCTGTTTACATAAGTGAAAATCTTGATGCATTCATGCTTCAATGTACATAATAGTTGTGTACATATTCTGTTGTTAATCCGTTGACGGCTAGATGTCTAAGGAAAGGTCCAAAAAATATTTCAAACGTGAATATGCTGGTTTTTAGCGAAAATATTAAAATGGACTATATGTTTTCATTAAATGTCAGTTCATTTAAATGAGTTTTGATGAAAAAAGTATATTGTAAAAAAATGTCAAAAAAATGTTTCGCCCCAGTTTCATTGCAAAGATTCAAAAAAAAGGGTTAGTAAAGGGTTTCCATTAAAGTTGGCGCAAGTCAATTCTAGGAATGCATTCCTATTTTAAGTACTGTATTAAACGATATATAATACATAATATTTCATTAGATTTTACCCACCAAGTTATATGTATTATTTACAATTAAAAATATTGAAGTTAAATAATAAATTTCCAAAATTAAAAAAAAAAACTATTTCATACTAATACGTGGATTTTCTTTCTTTTTATTTTTATATTTTTGATAATTGCTACTTTGTACGTGAATTTTACCTAAAGCATAATTATATCTCACCTTGAAATTTCACATAGTATTTAAAAAAGAATTTTAATAATTTAATTCGTATCCATAGTAAAAAGTAAAATTTGTCGAAATATTGTTGTTTAATTTGATAATATAAATATGACAGCCTAGTTTATTCATTTAGATCTAGTAAGTATGTTAAGTACTAATAGGTACTGGGTAGGTATCTACATATATAAAAATAATTATTTAATTTTTTTTGAATTATTTTATTTGTTGTCTTTATGAGTTTAATATATCTTAGTTACACTGAAAAAAATAAAACTCTTTGGAAAATTAGATACAAAAACCAACTGTTAAGTTATAACTAAAATTGCAATATTTTCGAGTAGTATGTGCTCAAAATATTGCATTTATTATTAAATATGTACATAATAACCCATTAAAAAATATAAAGCAAATTAATTCTAGTAAAATTATAATATTTATTGTTTTTGATAGCGAAAAATAAATACAATATGAATTTCTGAAATTTTTATGACAAATATTGCTGTATAAGAACAGATATATTAAAAAGTAAAACTATTAGCTATATTTCCTTGCTATGGATAAATAGCAAATTTAGATAACGTCATTCACTAGTTCGATTTGAACTATGTGCATAGCATAAAATATACAAGAAATATAGCTGACGCAGCTATCTGTTTTTTCAGTGTACCAAAAGAAATCTTTATTATAACATCATAAATTTAATAATCACAGCAATAAAATATTTAAATACAATTCTGTCGTTATAAATAATAAACACTGATATTCTTTTCAAAGTTAATATTGTTTGAAAAATAGCTCTGCAAATAGCTCTGTATTAGTACACTGTACAGTATAATGAGTAACCACTCAGACTTCTAACTTGAAGTAAAAAATTGTATTTTTATACCAATAAATTTTGAGTTGGTAAAATCTGTGATTAAAAAACATTGATTCTTCTCGAAGGACGATTTCCTTGTTGTTTCGTGTACAAATTACAAAAGCTTGCACAAAATTTTCATAAACATTAAAGTAATTTTTGCCTTTATTCATCCAAAATTTTTCCAAAATAAATTAATTCAATACTTTTCTTAATAGATAACATTTTTTAACTTATTTACTATCTTATTTTAATTTTTTTAGGAATTAATCATATAGATAGGTACATATTTGATTGATTTTTTTTACTATATTAATGTATGTACTACAAAAAAAAAAAAGTAATAAAAATATTTATTAATTGTTATGTTGTTATACTAAATAAAAAAAAAAAAAAAAAAAAAAAAAAAAAAATGAATGTTTTTTTTAAGTCACGTATTCGAGAAAAAAATTATTTCAAGAAAAAATTCAAAATAAAAATATTTTTTAATGCAATGCCATTACTGCCTATAAAATATATGCATATTACGTAGATGTAGCTTTTAAATTTTGTTGCCAGGATTTTAACGAGGTTTGTAAACCCTCAAATTTCATTACACTAAAAAAACTACGTGGAAAATCAGCTTTAAAAACAAGCACAAAGATTATAACTAAAACTAAGTTATTTTTCGATGGTTTGTACTTACTAAAAATCTAACATTCATTATTAAGATATATTTATATATAGTTATTGCGGAATTACTTAGAAGAAATTTTTGTAACGTGAATTATTATCTTAGAATACATGGAATACAATTAATTATGTCGAATGAGACGAATGTGGGAAATTAATCTGAACAAAATAAGAAATACCTTTAAAGGTTTTTTCTTGAAAGAAACTTCTTTCAATATATTAAATAATATAATTCTAAAATAAATAAGTATATAATCTTAAAAACAAAACTTATGATGATGACCTTTCTATAATTTTCAGTACTTTTATTCTGTGATTATAGTTTCTTATTTATCTCTTCAATTAAATGTTACTATTATTGAAGCACGAAATCACGTCTATTAAATATATGTAGAATAAATATATTCAAATTTTTGAGAAATATTTTTTCCTAAAGAATTTCTTTTAACTAGTTATGTAGGAAGAGTTTATCTTCTTGATCCAAATCCTGATGCTGCAGAATTTCAGTAACTTGTATGTCCTTTACGCTTACTTCAGTGGTGGGATTCAAAACATTTAACAACCGGTTCGCATCCCGTAAAAAAAAAATACAATTTTTTTTGTGGTTTAAATCCTCTAAAATTTGTTTAAATTTTTTAATTAGATTCTAAAGACCTTTCCAGAACATATATATACTTTCTCCTTCATAAAAACTCGTAAATTTTTAGATTGATGTTTCCAAATGTTGTAATTTTAAAACAGTCTTGCTTGTTACACGTTTATTACTTTGTAAAAGCATATTTTTACTCTTGTTCAGTTCTTTACTCAGAGTATTGACATAACACAGTTAAAGAAAAAGGAGATTTTTCAGATAAATAAGTGAAACGCTTGTCAAATTTTCCAGTATTTCCTTTTATAAATTAATAAAAAAGCAAGAAAAAAATTGATTTATTGTAAATTGTACGCGCATCACATGTCGAGATACTCATCGTGTGAAAGTAGTTTTAAATTTTTAGATAACACACAGACCGAAAGGCAAACATCATGTTTTTTATATAATTGAAATTTTATTTTTAATACAAATTTCAATTTAAATTTAAATTGTATATTCTTTGAGTAGTTGAGAAATTGCCACGGAGGAACTGTTAAAACAGTGAATAGTTATTTCAAAACTTTTTCAGGCGATTTTCGTGAACCTACAATTTTTAGGAAACGGTTCGCTCGAATCTTAAATATTTCAGGAAACCGGCTGAATCCCACCACTGGCTTACTTATAAAATAGAACATCTCCAATTTTATAATAAACGAGCCAAATTTTTGAGTTTATTTGAATATCAGTGTTCCCAGATTTCTGTATCTTATACTAATTGATGAAAAAAATATGTTCGTCAACTAAAGTGATTTTTTTGAGGACTTAAAACCAAATGATGTTTTACCAATGGCCTCAATGTTCTAACAATTAAAATCAAGAATTTAACATTTTAAAAGTTCAAGAGAAAGTATTTTTTTTTTGTAACCAACATTACATTAAATTTTGTAATTTAAATTCGAATGGTTTATGATGAAAAAAATAATAAATGCAATTCAAAAAAAAAAACTTTCTCTTCCCTCACATTTGTCTATATACTTGTATTCTTAGTTAATGGTATGTGATACATGGAATACATTTTATTTAATATACATATGAAAACTTATGAAGATAGTGTAAAAAATTTACAAAATGAAATATTCTAATTTAACAAACAAAAAAAAATAAACTGCGAAATTTCATTAACCTCTAAACCCAAATCATATGCCAATCTGAAAATGATATATTATGTAGGTATCTGCATATTCTACAAATATTATTGTTTTTATAGAAGATTTCATATTTGAATAATTTCTCCAATATTTGCATATATTTTAAATTGATAAAAAAAAATATAAATCTTAAGTTAAGTTTAATAATGCTGTCTGAAATTATTAAAACTTTATAACAAAAGAAAGCTGAAATATAGATAAGTCACTGTGCCGTATAAAAGTTAAAAGTTTACGAAATTATACAACAACAAAGCTGATTAAAAAATAGTTTATTCGTCAAATCATATATTTTTTACATCCGATCTAATTTAGTTCTTCAGTATATTCTTATACAATGAAGTATTTTAAGTGCGTGTGAATCCACATTCTAATTTTTTAAGGTCTATTGTGTATTGCGGTTGAGTGCTACAAGATTTGAAAATAAAAGATAATTTTGTTTATGAAGAATGCTTAATTTTTTATTCAAATTTTATTTTATTTATATCTTACAAACATTTTTATTTCCATTAAGAAAAAAAAATAGCATCATTTATATTTTTTGATATTTTTTTAATAAGAGGGTTATAGTGTTTAACAAACGAAATTATTCTGAGCGGTATTATAAACGATACCAACTGGAAAACAATAATCAAGGTCATAAAAAAGAAAGAACTTGGGGAAAATTTAAACGATGCTAAATGATATGCTAATGAAACTAAACAAAAAATTTTAACATAAAAAATGCAACTTTTACTTTTTTGTTGTGAAAAATTATTTTTTGAAATGTTTCCAATGTATCTTAAAAAATATTTAAGAATTTAAAAAATAGTTTTTTTTTTATTTTGTACCATGCATATACTTAGAAATGCTGGAAATGAGTTCAACATTATGAACTTTTCGAAAAAATTCTTTAAGCTTGATAAATTAAATTTGTATTTCAGACAAAAAAAAAAACACAAATCTTAAATTATGCTTACCGAATTCAAATCATAATGATAGAATTAGAAGTATATGAAATGTTTGACTAATATGTATTTTTAAAATTATTTTATTTGATAAAGGGATATTTTAATGAAAGTCTTTTTGTAAAATGATTCGTAATAATATTTTTATTGACGTGAGTAAAGGAATCATCAAATTAACTTTTCAAATTCGTCGAGCTCTTTTCCCATATACAATAATTTTCTCTACACTCATGTATTTTAAAATTTATTTACACCATCATAATACACGTAAAGTGATATCTTAGCATTTTCACGATATCTTATGAATAAAAAAAAAAAAATTAAAATAAGCAATTTACAAAAAAAAAAAAAATTCAAAGTCACGCATTGTTTACGAACAAAATTAATAAGAAAAACATTTTTTTTTACTGAGTACTATATATTTATTGTTTAAATACCTATGAAAACATCAAATTAAATGATAATAAAATATTTCCCTGTAATGAAGGTACCCACTTAACAAAATAGTAAATAATCGTTTATAAAACGAAAAAAAAAAAATTTCCCTTAAAATACTTTAAATTTAAATTTAGAAATCAGATGTAAAGTTAAATTTTTATTTTTACACAATTTTTCATATGGTACTCAATCAAAAAAAGCTTTATTTTAATCTTCGAAGAAATCCATTACAAGAGTCTGCTATCCATTTAAAGATCACTCTGATGTTTGTACAATATTAGTTAAATCAAACTGAGCACCAAATAATTCGGGAAATGTATTATTTCTTAAACCGAACTAAAATCAGAATGTTCTTAATTAAATTTCTCTTTTTTTTTCTAGTAAGAATTTACACCTTCATGGTTCATTAGGAACAAAAATTCATTTAATTTAAATAGTACAATTTAAAGATTAAAGATAAGTACGGTTTGAGAAGTAAATAGCAATTTAAAGTTGAAAAATTTTTATTTAAAATTTTCCGTCCAAAGAATATATTATTAAAGTATGCCAAGTAACCAGCTTTAAGTTAAGTTTCCGAATTTTATCCATTTATATGGTTCTGCCTTCATGCTAAGTAAACAAAAGCATTTATTTATCGACTTATATCCAATAAGAATGATTTTTTCATTTAACTCACCGCAGAATGAAAAAACTCTTAAATACAAAAGACTATAATTATTATTTTTATCTCAAAATTAGAATAAGACATGCATGAAAACGAACAGTTCGAAAATCGACAGATAAAATAAAATTATTTTATTCGAATTATAAAGATATTTTAATTGCAGAGCTAGAAAATAATCAAAATTTAAATACGGACATACGTATTGCATTTACAAATTCGATTAAATTCGATAAAAATCCACCGAAATACAGACCAATTAAAAAATTTTATTTATAGTTTTCAAAATAAAATAAGTCAAAACAATAGTTTCTTATGCTCGAATTGATACTCTAATCCAGACGTAATTTTGATTTTTAACCTATTTTCAGCCAATAATTTCAATACATGCTACGAATTAATTCGGTGTCTACTATAAAGAATAATTAATCAGGCTGAGAAAATAAATAAAATTATGTATGTGTATATACAAAGCAAACATATGTAAAAAAAAAAAGTTGAATTCACTATTTCAATTTTGATAATCACGATTTTTTCATGCTTCTTTAACTTTATAAAATGCCCTTACAAAAACGTCAACAATAATATTAACTTTATCAAAAGAAAAAACATAATTAATTATATATTTCGGTCACACCTGTAAAATTTTAACAACGGAAATTAATTTTATACACTTTGGGTTAAAAAAAAAAATAATAATAAAATATCGAAAGAAAACTATTCCATATTACTTATTATCAATATCAATAAATTTATACAGCTCATCAGTCATCCGTTTGTTTAAATTTTTATATAATTGTTAAACAATTCGAATTTTAATGAAAGCAAAAGCAAAACATAGAAAATCAAGTCGAAAAATTAAAATAAGTGTAGAAAAACAAGTTAAAAAAACTTACATAATTTTAAAATGCATAGTAATATGTACTTAAAATAAAATAAGATCTTTCTTATCATTGAATTATAAAATTACGATTAAAACAGTAGAAATTATTATCAATGATAATAATACATACATTACGGATGATAATAAATGCATAATAGTGAAAGACTAATAAATTATAATAATTATACGTATAAAATTTTGTAAATATTTTACTATCCAAGAATTTATCAAGTAAGTATATTTTCATTTCTTCTACAACTATAACTCTGAAAGCTTGAAAAATGTTATAATTTTAATGATTCTCAAAAGGTTTGTTATAAACTGAATTAAAAAAAAATGTTGAGTTATTAGTTGATATATTATAAACTCTATTTATAGACTGAGTGCAAAAGGATTCAACATTTTCATATAATTAAATAAAATAGCTGTACGATCTACATTACAATGTGAATAAAATAATGCCGAATGTCAATTGACATTATTTAAGTGCTAAACTAGGTATTCATATCTATTTTGATTTTATTCAAAATATTCCAATCCAGTTCAATAATTAGGTTCAATCACAATAGTTTGTTATTGCAGTATAATGTAACCATTATATTATTAATTAATATAATTTCATAAATATTGATAATTTTAAATTAAAAAATAAAAATTTAAATTATTGTTGTGTAAATAAATGTTTACAATAAGTATAAATTATTATATTTTCTTTTTATTAAATTTCATTTGACCACAGAAATATTTATTGTAAAATGTACTTGTACGCACAATATGCATACTCGTATAAGTATTTCTTAAAATATTTAATTGCATTGTAATTTTATGATTAAACAAACATAACTTAAGAAATTGATATATGTAATGACAAAAATCATGATTTTTATTATTCAATAATTTTTAACACACATCTTCATAAATTGACCACAAATCGCAAAAAAACCTGATTTATTACAAACAAAACAGTTTTTTCTAATTTTCATATTTTACTATATAAATATAGTTAACTTGAATAATTTTGTTTTTAGCAATTAAGTATTAGTTACTACATATTACCGACATCTATTTAGTACATATAACTATATGTAGAGTATTATATTTACAATGATGTTTAAAAAAGTTCAATAAACTAAAAAGTTAATATTGTAATATTTATTTATACTATTTTTATATATATATTTTTACATGTACGTTTTACATAGTTTTCAAGTTTTAGGACAGTGAAAAAATGAATGTGCTGTTCTACGATATGATATTTATACATACTAATTAAAGTGATAATAAAAATAGCTAGCTGTGTGAATTGATTTAAAAAAGATTTAAAACCTGCTATTGAAAATATTATTTCTCAGTACATTTAAAGATTAAAACTTTGTCGCGTTCGTCCTTTATTGTTTATAAAAGTTCAAAAATTAATTAAAGGCAAATATTGACATAAAAATTTAATACCAAAAAACAAATATATTTTTCCCAAATAAAAATTAACTCTCTTCTATTAGATTATTAAAACTATCTTTTTATCTTCCTATATGATAAACAATACCAACTAAATGCAATGTAATAGCTATAATTTTTTTTATTAATATATATACAATACATATTATAATTTTCTTTACTTATTTTTTATATGTGAACGTAACGTACTTATGTAGATAGATATATGTGTATTGTTTTCCTCTTCTCTTAATTCTATAAGACTTTGTTACAAACTTACATTACAACTACGTTATAATGTACTGAATATACATCATTCAATATTTATTTTTCGTCTCTATTTATTATAATCAACTTCATTTTATGTATGTATGTTATGTTTATGTTTTTTTTTTTGCATTAGATTAGAAAGTACAAGATAATATTTTATGTATTATACTTTCAATCATAAATTCAAAGGTAAGTGTATTATTTTTTTTTTACCTAACCAGCATTTATCTTTGGGTGGTTTAATTTTACAAATAAAAAAAAAATTCAATGATATCAATTTTTTTAACGGGAAAATTCAATTACCACTTTTATAACAAATTTTATAACTTTTTATAAGCGTATATGCACAGTTTTATATTATCCAGTCAGTGGTCAAACAAGATGTTTAATATAATTTTGATAAAATACATATATAACATTCGAAAATAAAATTATTTTTCATAATTTTTTTTTATTTCCCATATCATTTTATGGAAAAATAATGATTATCTAAACAAACTCAGGGATTTTTATTTATTTAAAATAAAAACTTTGCCTTCATATTTCGTAATGAAGCACATATTACATAATTAAGCACTCATATCATATTATTATTTACAAATTCTGTAATTGATGCTTTGATAATTTAATAGAATATGTTCTCTTTCTCTATTATCTATTTTACTATTGAAAAATACCAAAATTCTTCAAATTTATAATTATAACGCACCTAAACAAATAACAACATATTTCTTAAATATTACGTTTGGGATTATTATTAATAATAAGTATACCTACGATTATACCTATAGATATAACTGTGCAATTTTAGATATTTACGTATTAATTCATTTAGAAAACTATAAGCCAATAAAAAAATATTATGTTATGAATTTTTTTTTTGTCGTATAATGTACTAGGTATAGTTTATATATAGTCTTTTTGAATCCGATAATTTTGTCTATGAACTTAGATATAATAATTTATTTCCGAGAAAATTGAATATTTTACAGATAATAAATTGAATTGATACGATTTCAGATTTATTCAGTGACCCATATAGGAAAAAATCTAAAATACTTTAAAATATTCTTTCACTTTTTAACTTATTTTTAGGTTCCTATTTAATCAATTTGTTCTCCATTCCATGATTTTTATTGAAATAGATTTTCAGTTTCACCTGTTGCAAGATCCGAATCTATTGCAATTAGATTTAATGCTGATATATTGATTTAAGAAACTCTTTGGCCAGTTGCCAATTTCTAAACGTGGAATTTTATCGTTTAGCTTAAATCAAAGTGTACCGAATAGATCGAATTTTCGCAATTCAAATGGTCGAAAAAAAATCGGCATTATAATTGAAATATGTGCACATGATGGAAAATGGACTTAAAATAAAGACGTCGAGAAAAAAATAGGTGAATAAAATAATATAATTAAGTCTTTATAGAGTTTCAGGTTTTTTGCAAAAATTTACTTTTTCTTATTATTGCTCTGGAACTGCAGAAGGAATACTGCGAGTAAAAAAAAATAAAAAACATGCATAAAAGAAAAAATAAATATATATATACATCTATGTTTTGCTGCAACGAAGCGATTTAAATCAATTGCTTATATATTTATTAGTTTTTTTTTTTTTTTTTGTATTTCTTGTTAACAAAAATTATTGATGAAAAATACCGTGATAATTAATATACTTACTTAATAACTGTTTGCATTTTTAAATTTTCAGTTATCGCTGTAAAAATCCAATATTTATTCTGGTTTTTTTATATTTTTCTCTTGTTTACGTTTATTTATTCTTTAATTTTTTTTTTTCAATTTGCACTCAATTAAATTGTTCAATAAAATCTCGATTCATAAGTTCTGTTTTTAATAATTTTTAGTTTATATAAATTTTATTTCTAAGAAATTTATAAAGGAAATAATAAAAATTTGATTTTTCGTTAAATTATTTTACCAAATGACTTACATAAATATATTATATTTAGCAAACGAGAACAAAGTGTTTTCAATAGATTTTAGTAAGAGAATTAAATATTTTGCAAACACATACCTATCTAATTTTATCGAAATTCTTAAGATCTTAAATGACAAAAAAAATTTGTTTGTTTCATAAAATTTAGTTATTTTTTATAACTTAGTTTGTTTGACTACAACTGAGAAAAAGTGACAAAATTATACTTTTTTTTATATACCTAATTGGTAATAAATTAAAAAAGATGAATGCACGAACAGCATAATAATATTATTGGTTTTTAAAACCTTTGATTAAATTATTCTGTCATACATAATTCATTGTTTTTAAATAAAAACTGCTTAGTATAGTAGTAGTTATAGTAGTTATTTAATGTCCTACAACAGGTAATTATTATTATTATTATTATAAATTTTCAGCATAATTTTTGAAACTATTATATGTACATAAATATTAGCATAAAATTTTTTATTTTGTAAATTACTCAATAACTAATTTTTAGATTTGTTTACACTCATTATGAAAATTATGAATGAATATAAAAAAAAAAATTAATAAATTTAGAAAAAATAATAAAATAAAATTTAATTTTATATCTAGGTCGCTAAAAAATTACTATATATTATTAATTTATCGCTAAAGCATTCAAAATTAATTACATAATATAATAATTGTAAATTCAATAAAAATATTTTCAATTCAAATTGTATAAAAAATGAAACATAATTTAATAATAAAAATATACCTAACGTTTAGGTTTTTTTTTTTGTCTACATAATAAAATTGTTAAACCGAATCAAATGAAAGTTTTTCAACCGAAAACATTTATATTTTATGAGCGAAAAAATGAAAAATATTTAATTCATTATCAAACATAATTTTTCAGAATTTAAAAATGAATTTAATTTTTTAGAATTTAAAAATGAATTTAACAATAAATATTTTCACTTTTTTTTTTTTCTAAAAGAATCTATATTATTTGTAAATTTTATTTAATAAGTACTTATACTTTAAAATAGCCATTCTCACTTCCTTTTATGATTTTTTTGATAATTTATAATTTTCCCATGCAATTTGGTTTTTTTTTTTTTTGTTTGTTTATATAGGTATATGTAATTAGGAAAATATCAAAAACCAACAACAAAATATATATGTGAAAAATTATAATTTATGAAATATCATAAAGGAAGTGCAAAAAGGGCTAATCAATTTTCAGTAGACTTATCTTTTTTTTTTAATTTATTTATTTTGATAATATATGGAGTTCTATGAAGTGAAAATTTTAAATGAGCAAAATTTGAAGATTTTATGTTTTTAGCTGAAACAATCATGAAATAATTTAACAAAATATTTAGGTTTTATAGAGGCATATTAAGTTATTTATGTATATGTATATAGTTTCAATTCGAATAATTTGGAATATTGTCAACAATTTTTTTTTTAAATTAAATCCTTCTAACATTGTTTTCAAACATAAGTTCGAGAATTTTAAACTAATTCTTAGGGAATATTCCGAAATGAAGAATAACATTTGTATATACAGGACAAAAAACGTTTTAATCTTATAATATTTGGTTTATTTTTTTTTTTTTTGGTAAAATAATTTTCATCTCACGGAGAAGTTTAAAATCTTTTTTTATTTTTCAAAGTGATGAATTTATGTTTTTTAATCCTTTATTAACATTTTAATATTTTGAATTTGTTTATTTACATGTAAAGTAATAAATTTTTGAATAAATATTTATTTTTTTTTTTTTCTTTCTTTATTTATGTTTAAAAAAGTTTTGAATGCCTTTTTTTTTTTTGTAATTATTTATTTATTTTAAATTTAACCGTTTTTAACAAAGAAAATTTTCTAAATTAAAAATTAAATTGAAAAAAAAAATTCAAACTTCACGGTGTCACCGGCACCGATAAACTGAATTTAAATTTAACATTTACCAATGATTTTATATGCAAAAAAAAAAGTACAAAAAAAAAAAAAAACAAAAATTTTACGTTAAAAATTTTTTTTTATTATTTCTGTAAAATAAAATTTTTCTGTCTCTTTTTTTTTTAAACACTGTAATACTGTGAAAAGAAAAACATTTTAGTGAAAAAAAAAAAAAAAAATTATATTTTTTTTACTTACATATTTTTGAGTTTTGTATCTAAAGTTACTATGTAGGTATGTTTTTTTTTGTTCGTTTAATTTTTACTGAAGATACGTGCTTTTTTCTTAATTTAAAGAAAAACATCTTTAATTTTTAGTGAACGATTAAAATTTTAAACATATGAATTCTGCGTTCTAATTTTCTTTATAGAAAAAAACTCAAATAAATAAAGACAGAATATTGAATTGTTCTTAAAATATAGTTTTAAAATGAACGCAGTATTAGTCGATTAGTTTAGTAACTTACCAAACTACTTGAATAAAATTTTGTTGTTCAGACACATTAAATTACCCACTCGACTAGAAAGACAGATCTATACATTATTAGTAAAATATGCAAAACATCAACTTTATATAAAATTTAATACGCTATTCAGAACAATAAAATCATTTTTTTATTGAAAATTAAAAGGAAATCAATGAATTGTTGAATTCTCGTTTCTACCCAAATAAAATCACTTAAATAAAAAGTTAAAAAGATACAAGAGAAACGAAATGAATAAAAACAATGCTACAGAAAAATTTATATCGAAACAAAATAATTTTTTCCGAAAAAATATAAAATGTTAATTTACATCCAAATCAAAGTCAAAGCTATTTATTATTTTAATGTTTCGTGTGTACTAGATATTAGATTTTTATTTTTTTTTTATAGGAAAAAGCAATTTGTTTATTAAAATAATATTGTTGAATTTCGTAGATTTCTAAACATAAGAAAAACCCGGATTAATTTTTTTAATCTTCCAAGTTGATAAATCATACACTATTATATATATGTATGTGTATAAATTATCTATGTATATACTATGTGTATACATGCATATTATAAATTTGATTTTCTAATCAGATTTAAATTTAAAAAGGAGTTTTTAAATGTAATAATATGTAGAGGTTCAATTTACAAACGTACAGTTCACATAATGTATTAATGATCAACTTTGTATCATAACTGTAAAATCAGGTAAAATTCTGTACCAAATTATGACTTATTTACAAATTCTTTTTTAACACTAAGAAAGTTTTAAAATTAATATAATAGGTATTTTTGTATTATCCTAATTCTGCTTTTTCGATATTGGAAATCGAATCATTCAGCAGATACATAATTCACTTTTTTTATGTAACAGAAAAATTAAATTTTGTAACTTTCCTGAAGAAGAAGTTTTATATTTTTTAACGGTTTTTTCTTTTTAATAGGATTTCCCAAGCGCCGTCCATCTTAGTTTCAATGAAAATTTTATACGACGAATGTAATTATTTGTTGTCATTATGTAGGTATAATTATAAAAATGTATATACCTGGTATAAATATGGACATTTTGTTCTGATTTTACATAATTTTAATTATACATGCATTTTAATTTCAAATAATAATATTACTGATTCCATTGATCTTGATTCAACTTTAAAGTTATAAATTTTTTGGTTTTGTTTAAAATTTACAATTATTGTGTAACAAAAATGCATTTTATTTATCATTGATTATTAAATTAGTTAACTATCAAATACCAGAAATATACTTCTAAATAAAAATTTTACAGTAAATTACATTTTAAAAAAAATACATATGAATAATATTAAATATATATATAAATATATAATATAATTATTCAAACTGAAAGCAAAATTATTATATTAAAGAAAATAAACTTTGAAAGTTTATATCCAAAATTTAATAGTTGGTTTTTTTTTTTTTTTGTTTTTTTTAATAAAACTTTTAAGATTTTTATGACCGCAAACAAAAATATCAAAAAAGAAAAGGTAAACAGAGTTTTTCTTTTATCAAAGAAAAAAAAAAATTATTTAAAAATAAAATTTGAAAAGCTCTCTCTGTTTTTGGTTTTTTTTTTATTTGGTGTCATTTTGTTACAAATGAATTTGGGTTTATTCGATTCTTTCAAATTTGTATCTTATTAAATTTAAAAACTAAAATGAGATTAATTTTTTTAAAGCTTTACTTTATATACATTTTACATTAAATTATATAAAATAGTTATTAATTATATCTTTGATTATGATGAGATTTTTTTAATAGCTCTGATTTTTTTCCCAAAAATTTAATTCAAATTAAAGACGTTCACTATAATTTGTTACTGTTGCAATTTTTTCTCTTCAAAATAAGTGTGACTTTAATACTATTATGTAAATAAGTGCGGTGTACCAGAAAATACATTGAATTACATTACAAAAAAAAATTTTAAAAGAACATTTGTTGTTTTTTCACAAACTTATTTGTCTAACTAAATGAAAATGTAAATTCGAAAAATGTTTTAAGTTGAAGTTAATTAAGTTAAAATAATAAAGAAAAACACATATATTATTATATTAATTCCAATAAAAATATTTTATGTCAATTAAAGGTAATTATTAAAAAAAAACTAAATTCAAAATAATAACGTGATTATTTTCGAAAAGATATTATATATTGTCGCTGTACTTTATTTCAACTAGAAGTATATAAAAGTTAGTTATAAAACGTTTTTGTAATATAAACTACAACTATATAAAAGTTAATTATAAAAACTTTTTTCTAATTTTTAATACGCAGACTGTCATTGTGTATATGTATCTTTTTCTTCAGCTTTTTTTTTTGTAAGATAAGTTCGAGATTATATATTTTATATTTGCTTTGTTTTTTTTTCATCCCATAAACCAAACTTTATCAATAACATATTAAAATAAACATAACATAGTCTCAATTGCGAACAATATAATTGTAGATTTTAATCAGCTCCAAATGCGTTACATGCGATGATTTGTTTTTTTTTTTTTTTACTTAATAAAATGTGCATAAAAAAGCACACAATAATAATTTTGATATGGTGGTACTACGGAAAAGGAGCCAGTTTCCTGAATTTTTGTTTTTATTTTTTTGCGAAGGAAAATTTTTTTATTTTTGGTCTGTTATAAACAGTTATATTGGTCCGTGTCAATAATAAGGATAAATCTTTCCAATATGATTGCGTGAAAATTCATAAACGGTTTTACAGTCACAATACATAATATAAACATACATTACATACATCTTATTTAGTTTTAGTAATTTTAATAATTTGACATTAATTAATAATTTGACATAAAACAGAGTTTATTTTGAATTTAAAACTTAAAAATGCTGATCAAACTAATTAATATATTTATGATCAAATAAATAGGTACCAAACATATAAACATAATTCGATGTGCTTATTATTATACCATTAAAGTTTTTTCTTTTATCACACTCATTACGCAACTTATTTTTTTAATTTTATTCCAAAAATGTAAGGAAAAAATTTGCCCTAAATATGAGCAACAGTTCTATAGAGAACACCAAAGTGCATAACTTTAAATAATTCCAGTTTTTTTATATTATTATGTCATTAACTTCACATAAAATTTCAATAAAAACTTAAACTTTGTGCAGTTATAAAAAATTTATTTATAGGTCAAAAACTGGTTTTGTCACTTTTTCAACCCATAATATTTTTAAATTTAATGCTTTCACATATACGCAAAAAGTTATCTAATATGCGTAAAAATTAACAAAAATATTGAGTACCTACCAATAAAATGTATAAGAGATTTTTAAAAAGCACACTACTTCATGTGCATATATAATGCATTTTTTAAGATTCATTTAAGAATAATCTTGCGCTTAACGTCAAGAATTAATCAGATTTCTTTGTCTAATTAAATTTTTAATATACCATAAAATTAGTATGGATTAGAATTGAGAGGTGAATAAACTCGCAGACTTACTTCAGAAAAATGTTTCCTCTTTCTTTACAATTTGTTCCAGTATTGAATTAAGAATCTTAAATTTTTAAATTAAAAATGTCTTTTGTTTATTTAGAATTTAAACCAAAATAAAAATTTACAAAATTAAATAAAAAATATATCAAAAATAAATTGAAGAGCAAAAAACTGCTATTTCGTTTATATAAAAATTGTAAGTAAGGTCACTTAAACGCATATTTGGTATAAAATAAAAATAAATAACGCTTACGTTACAAGTTTGATACCATTATGAACCAATATCATTTTTTTTCTTTAACTTTTTACTTAAAAATGTTAAATAGTTAGATTCAAAATTCAAAACAAATTAAGAAAACCATATGAGGTAATTGAACAAGTTTTTAGTCGCAAAATATAAGTTAATTGTTTACATGAATTTTATATTGCGCTAAAATAAAATATTAAAGCAAGATTGTAATAACTAAAACTCCAAAAAATAAAAAATATGATTTTTTCTAGGTTATTGACTTTAGTTATTTATAAGGAATACAGTATAGTCTTCTTAAGATAAAGTTTTCTGAGTTCTGACTCCGATGTTCATCAGAGAAATTTGCCATAAAATTTTGACATGCCAATTATTAGTACATTTTTTTTTACAAAATAATAAATGCTTATTATGTAATAATAAGCATTTATTATAATGTAATAATACAATATAGAAAATACTGAAAAATGAAAACTTAAACCTTTCATTCCAAAATCTAATTTAAATGTTTTTGATTTAAATTGAGTAAAAAATTTACATAAACAAATAAGCATAAGCATAAGCGTAACAAAATTAATTTATGCAAACTAATCGAACTTACTTGAACTTCAAATTAATAATGAAACCAATATGACATCCGTGGTTATAACAAATTTTAAAAGAATATATGTTATGTACCAAAAGAAAAACTTCAATAATAAGTACTTACTTGAGTATTTATCCGCCAAAAAAATAGTTCCTCATTCGTAGAAATATTAGAGAACGTGTAAGATTTCTCTTAATAAGTATGTCGACTGTCTTATTATAATCATATCATATCGATTTTTCATTGCGCTACCTAATTTTATTCTGAAATCTTTATTTAATATTTTAAAATTCATATTATTATCTTGGCACAGAAATTTTTTATTATAAACATATATATTTATATATTATTCAAGTAAATAAAATAAACAAATTGTGAATTATTTAACAGTAAAAAATAATGGTATAGGTTAATTGTATATTTTTATTTTTAATTTTTTTTTTTTATTTTAACTATTATCGGATTTTTTTAATTATTTTCTTGTGTACATTTATAATAATAACCGTAATAATAAAATTATAGAATATTTTGTTTCCTTTTTTTTTCAAACCTTTATTTAATTTTATGAGATTTTTGTGTTGTTTGTATCAACAATCGTTGATCTTACCCAATTAAACAAAGAAATAATGATTTGTGCTTAAAATTAGTGAAGAAAACTGTGCATAGGGGCAATTATTTCAGCGTTTACGAGACGTTTAGAAATTTTACTTACATTTTTCTAATAGATTACCCATATACATATTTCGTTTCGAGAGGTCTTGAAAAGCACTATACATTATATAACCCAACAGAATATAAACGAAATATAAGTAGTTAAACATAAATGTTCCTAAAATGGGTTTTGATGATGAGACTTTCATTTTAAGGTGATTTTTAAAAACCTAAAAATCTGTAAAAATCTATAAATCTTATTTAAAACTTTTTTCACAGAATTCAAATATGTGAAAATGTAACTGTGAAAAATAAATTTTCATGTACAAAAATGTTTTTATTGAATTAAATCTTCTATGGTTTTTAAAGAATAATTGATAAAAAAAAAGGATCTTTAATTACAATTAATATCCTATTCTCAGAACTAATAATTAGTCAATATTTTCATATAAAAAGACCCTAAAAAATGTTTTCCGTGAAATAATTGATCATAATAATTGTAAACAAGTATTTTAATAAATTCTAAATTTTATATTCTCCAAAAACTGCCCTGATTTTGAGTTAGTTAAATAATTTCAAAATGTTTCTTAATTTCAAAATTTTTGATATTAGAATCAGAAAAATATATTCTTACGCTTTTAAATAAGAGAAAAACAATAATCTACCTACACATAATATATTATCATCCATCACCTAAAATCTCATTAATTTTCTTTCTTCAGATTTTTATTACTGATCAACACATGACTGATAGCCGTACAGTCAAATTCAGAATCTTCAAAATATAACATAATTTTTAAATTTATTATTTGTATTTTTAAATTAGAATTTTTAAACATGTCAACTTTAATATTTTGAGTAGGATGTAAAAATTTGCAGATTATGCTAATTCAATTTATTGATTTAAAATGATAACAAACAAAAATTTAAACTTTCTAAAAGATCCATAAACCATAATAATTGAAAATATATCTGCGAATGAAAGTATTAATTTAATTTCTATTCTTAAATTTATTATTATATTATATTCAATTGTTCGTGGATGGGTGCTACACTACAAATTTAATGATGCAATCAATGAAATTGTTTTTCTTAACAAAATTGTATTTTTGTTCAGGACAAAATTAAATTAGATTTTCCATTCATATTAAGTTCCTTCTTTTTGGATTTTTTGGACCAATACATTATAAACACTACCTTACCAGGTAATAAAAAAGTGAAGAATTTTTGATACATTTATGCGATGCGTTCTTAAAAAGTTAAAAAAAAAAGTAAAAAAGTAATTTTTAACACAAAAAAATTGTATAATATTGTATCTAGATAATAAATATATATGTATATGTATTTTATATTTTTATGTAGGCATATTATTCTATATATATTTTTGGAAAAATATATATAAAACACAATAATTGCAAAAAGTTCATTGATACTATTTTTTTGTTATATTTTTGTTTTTATTTTTAATTTTTCTTTCTATACGCCGAAGTTAAGAACTTTTTCACAAAATACATAAAGAAATTGATATTCATTTAGCAAAGCAATCTTAATTTTTTTTTTTTTAAAAACCTTTTAAAAAATAAAAATTAAAAATAATAACATTTTAATTATTCACATAAATTTTACTTTATGTTAGTGTTAAGAAAGTTATTCCAAAAATTAAAAATTCAATAAACGTCTTTAAAATTATTCATCAATGATTTTTTTTGTCATGAAGAAACTTAATATAACAAGGAATTACTCGATTTTTAGGAATGTATCGTTTCTTAAATATGGATATAAATGCATGTGATTATGCGTATAATATACATAATGTTTGTTTTGTACTATAAAGCATTATAATTTTTCAAGACGGCTTTTTACTTTACAGAAAAAAATAAAAATTTCTTGTTGATAATGTAAGTAGGAAGTTCAGAAAAATTAAATTTTAACAAATAGGTATTAGAAGAATTTTATTACTCTTATCTAATGTTTATTTAAAAGTTTTTGAATTTTTAAAAAATTTAATTTTCTTAGATATTCTTGTTCTTGGTAAGTTTTTTTTCTGGCTTAGTTCTGAAACTATTAGATGTTTTTCGATGTTTGCCATTGCATTTATTTTTTTTATATTAAATTACTAAAACTATAATCGACACGACTCGATGGCTATAACCTATAATACAATTCAAAAAAATGGCCTGGTTATTTAAGACAGCCTTACTTGACTGTATTTTTTTTAAATAAGTTTATAACCCTATGCTAAACATTTCTTGGATCTAATACACACTTTTAATTTAACTAAAAATGTTACTGCCCAACTTATACTTCAATTCGATATGATCGTTTTAATAAAAAAATGATAAAATTAAAAAATTAAATATTTGTATAGTTAACTGATGCGGTCGATGAATTTTTTGTTATTATCACTTTTTATATTCAGATTATAAGTATGTATTTATGTACCATGTACGTACCTCTTGTTCACATTATAGCATTGACATTTTCATATAACTTGATTAGAAAATTTTTAATGTTAACTTAATGGAAAAAAAACAACTCGTTAATGGCTACATTTTTATTGATTATTAAAAAAATTGGTAATGATAAATAAATAGTATATATACATACATATGTCTCTATGATAAGTAATTAGCGAGAGTATTGTTTTTGGAATATCAACGGCTTTAAAAAGTATTTTCAGTTTTTGAATTTAGGTCAATGCATAGTTTTTGTCATTAGTTTCATGATTTCAAGATGTTTAATTAAAATTCTTTTTATGGGAATAGGACTATTTACATCTAAGGGTATCTTTTTTATAGAGATATCAATAGTCCCGTTTTAATCCTTTAAAAGTTTTGAAGGTTCTGCACTACACCCGTTAGTTTGGACTCTAGAATGATAGACCTGTTAAGTTTGTTCAACCCATTCAATTAAATTTTCTAGGGTTGAAGTTTCAAGATTACTACCAAGAACCTTTCAACTCAACGAAAACTCAACTCTGTTCCAAGCCTATCATGTAAACTAGATGTATGCATAGCATAGGAACTAAATTATTTTTCATCTTTCATGTTTTTTTCGTTATTTGTTTTTTTTGTTTTTTTTAATGCCATACTGAATCGAACTTCACCTTATTCACCTTTCATATTCAATAAAATTTCACATCCTTTACTTAATGAAATGTCAAAAAAAAAAGCTTATGAAAAAGTTTTTTTGTGATTGAGAGTGACAACAAAAGAAAAAGAAAACAACTTTCTTTTTATTTACCTTACCAAAAAAATAAAAAAAATAAATAAAATTTATTCTGTTTTATTTATCATAAAATTTATTTAAAAGTGTGAATTTATATATTAAATATTTTTAGTTAGATTTCACAATAAAATGACAGCACCAAGATTTAAATCTCGCTCAAGATTTTTGATTGGTTTTGGACTTTTAATTTTAATGTTGGGTTTTATTGCTATTTTTAATTCACAAAATGTTCAAATTGGTAAAAAAAAAAATAATTTTACATAGAAAATTTTTTGGTTTTTATCAGAAAAAATAGCTGATTATTATTCAGTGAATTCGTGTCAAAAAATTTATCGCGCAGGCATAATAATCACATCAACACCAAGATACTAATCCAGAAAGTTAAATTTATTTCATTTGGTTAACAATAAAAACATTTTCCTTAGATACCGAGATAGGTACCTATCTACCTACTTACTTACTACCTACCACTTTACTTTGGGCGATAGTGCCGTTTCCTTGAAACTCTCAGAATGGGCTGAAATTTGGAGGGGGGGTAGAGGCGGTGCTCAAACTTCCAAAACTGAAATCAGTTCTTGGGGCTCGGGCCCGGTTTCGGAGATAGGGCCCTCCAAAGTTTTCATACATTTTTGTATGGGAAATTTTTTTTTTTGCCCGATTGGCAAAAGGATGAAGGGTTTGCCGCAAAGGATGAAGGGTTTGCCGCAAAACAAGAGGGATGGGGTGCGGCGGGCGGGTGGTCTGGTGGTTGGTCCCTCTTGTTTGGGGCACCCCCTACACTCTCTACAAAAAAATGGGGCCAATCGGGCAAAAAAAAAATTTTCCCATACAAAAATGTATGAAAACTTTGAGGGGTCCTATCTCCGAAACGGGGCCCGAGCCCCAAGAACTGATTTCAGTTTTGGAAATTTGGGCACCGCCTCTACCCCCCCTCCAAGTTTCAGCCCATTCTGAGAGTTTCAAGGAAACGGCACTTTAGCCTGTAACAGTCTTTGTCCGAGACTCGAAAATGTAGTTATTGTCTATTTTATTAATATTTACCAGCATCGAAACAATTACCTAACCACTTTTGGTTCTATACTAAACGATGCCTTTATTTCTTGGATTTGGATCATACCTACTTTATTTTGCACTATGTTTTTTATTAATATTCTAATGTAGGTGCCTGTTATGTAGTTCTATCTTTTATAACTTTAGCATTATGTTTATTAAAGTGATTTTTTTTTAGGATCGTTATAAATTTTTTTTGATTGGTTTAAGAGTGTTTTGCGAAATGTCTATAATTTAAAAAAAATTCGTATTTTAGTGGCAACTCCTTAGTTTTCCAAAGCCGTGCCCTAGTTTTATTAGGTTGTAGCGGGTCAGGAATTCCTTTATTCCCTCGCACTTAGGGCTGTGGGCCCGTTATACCACTAGTTTTATTAAGTTGTCAGTTTATCGTAAAATTACCGCAAAAGATTAATAATTGAGGAAAACACGAAATATTCAACTTATTTTGAAACAATTTCAAATACACAATATGTGTTGTAGGTTACCTTTGAATATTATTCTATTGTTCGATATTGTCATATATTGAGTTATGTGAAATAAACGAGCATAAAAAAAATTTCTTTGATCTCTTAGTTACTCTAAATATTTTAACATCATGCTCTTTATTTTGCTTTTAATTAATTGTAGATGAATCAAGAATTCTACGACTTAGATGCCTTCAAGAGCAAGAAGCTTTAAATGCTAGACTGCAGGGTAACTATACAATGTTTTTATTCAATTAAATGCCCCTTAAATTCATTTGGATTATATTTTAGCAATCGTTGATCACAAATTTCGTTTAGAAAAGTCACTGGAAGAGACTCGATTAAAAGAAAAAGATTACAAACAGGAGCAGGATCGTAAAAACTCAGCTTCTAATAATCGTTTTGAATCTTTGCAACAACATTACAAATTATTACAAAGTGAGCATCAGGATTCAGTGGAAAGTTGTGCCAAAAATAAAGCTTATCAATTGCAACAAATTAATGACCAAGATCACAAAATTAAAACGCTTCATAGTCAACTGCAGCAAATGAAATTATCGAAAGACAAAGAAACTACAGAATGGAAGGTAGTTTGAAAATAATCAATTGTTTGTCATATTAACTATAAATTGTCGTGCAACTGTGCTATATAATATAATTTAATTTGAAAATCTGCACTTAAAATTCCTATTTTGCCGTTTTAGCCAATAAAATAATATCCAGTGTTTCAGATCTAAAAAGGATTAGATCTTTAATTTTAATAAATATCTATTTAATTTAAGGTTCAAATTTAACTAAATTCTAATTTAACTTTATTATTATGTATGTACTTAATGAATATTTTTAAAAAAATTTAATTCAAAAGCAAATGAAAAATTCAACTGTAAAATCATTCCACTTTTTGATTCTAAATTTCATTTGAGGAGCATTATGAACAAATACCTTATAACTAATATTTTTAGTAACAAAAAAACCCAGCTGAAACAGTGTTAAAAACTTCAATACGTTTATAAAACAGTTTAATCCAAAACCAAGAAAAATAAATCATTTCTAATAATATATTATACTTTAAAAAATTAACACCATTATTTTCTTTTTTATTTGCACAAAAAAAATGGAAAAAATATATTATTTTTCTAATTTTATGAATACGGAAACTTTTTTATGTTGGTTATACAATTAATAATTTTTCAAATAACTTTATATAAAAATTAATTTCTTCCATTGATCCCCACCACTACCAATGAAACGACGTGCAAATATCTCTCATAGGTCGAAAAGTAAAAAAAAGTTAAATTCCATTAAAAATATTATATTTATAAACAATTACTTTATGTTTTTATTTCAGGCGAAGTTAGAGAATGTTATGACGGAGAAAAACCTTTTGGATATTGAATTAAAAAATTATAAATCAAGAAATCAATGTAATAACATTGAACAATTATTAAATGAATATAAAATGAATTGTAATTATAACCCGAAAAATAAATATCAGCAAAATCAATCTCTTGCATTACCACACCATAACCACAGGATTGAAGAAGTTTCACCTTCATCTTCAACATCCACCAAAGCAACAAACTTATTACAGCCTCCACCCCAACTTAACTTCAGATCTTTTGATAAACAAGAATTAGTGAGCAATAATTTGTATAAAATAAATATTTTAGATACAACAAGAAAAAGTCCAACAAATACAACTAATAAACTGATTGAAAGTTCTTCACCTACTAATCTGGTTAAGGATAACAATATTATTAATACTCCTAAAGATTATAAAAATAACAATTTATTTTCGAAATCCCTCAAGTTACACTTAAATGATGGAATTATTAATTCTGTTGAAAATTTTCAGATAGCACCCAAACCAATTATTTCTTCTAATGATGTGCAACCTGCGCCGCCGATATTATCATCATCAACTGCTGCCGAACCTAACAAGCAAGCAGTAAGCCCAAGTATATCGTCCGCAACTAGTTCATCTCCATCAAAACTAAAGATTTCAAGTACAGCTATAAATTTTAAAGACACACATTTATTTCAAAAACCGAAGCAACTACCTAATGGAGTTCCACCGGTTCCCGATATGCTAATTCAAGATGTTGAAGATAGTAAAGACAAGCAAATTGATAATAAATCCAATAACAATCGCTATTCTAATGTTGTGAATGAATTGACAAATGAAAAGAAAATTGAAGACATGAATGCAGCAAATGAAGTTAAAGATGAAATAGTTGGTGGTGGTGGTGTTGGTGGAGGAGGTGGTGGTGAAAGCTTAAATAATGCAGCCGAAGATGAACTTGGTGCACAAAATTTTTTCGATACTAAACTTAATAACGACCAGGATCAGCAGGTCGACAATAATATTGAAGTAATTGGTGCTCCGGCTATGCACAGATTTAAAAAACAACCTCAACAAAATGAGGAGGATGATGTTGCACTAATTGATAATGGTGATAATAAATTAATTAATGAACTTGTTCGAGATCAGGGCAAAGATTTTCCTATAAATGAAGAACCAGAAGAAGATGAAGATGGTAAATTTTTATTTCTGTGTTAGTGCTTCTTAAGATCCAGAAACCGTTACTTTTACATCAAATTTTAAACTTTAAACAAGGACTCATCATATTTTTTTAAATTTTATCTTTATTCTTATATTCTAATATTCTAATACTCTTAGTATACTCGAGTAATAATTTTTTTCTTTTTGCAGAGGACGATTATTCTAATTTGGCCGCAAGACAACAAGAAGGAGCAGCCATACGTAACTAAGACTGGTAGATTATGAATCGCATTATTTGCTGTAGAGATTTTTTGGTGAAATTTCTGTAAAAGTATTACAGATTATCTGTTTTATTTTTGTAGGAAATGTATTGATCATTTTAATTTGTGTGTATGTATGTATTCTAAGCTAAAATCATTACATCAATCAATCAAACATCAATAAAAAAAAATATTTCTTTAAGATAATCACACAAGGAATTAAATAAGTAAGTACTTAGATTTATGGGAAGATCTGAGTCTAAAATGTTTCAAAGTTTGCATTTAGTCCAGGAACACAAACTCATTTAAATATTTCTAACTTGATTCTTAAATTACACTTCAAGGATATATTTATATATAGATATTTATATATAGATATAATATTTGTATTATTTGGTATTTGGGATATTTATATAAATATACCTGTGTATTATATATAATTATAGTAACCTAGATATTCTTTACGGAAACTTCGAGCAAATCAATCAAAATTTTAGTGAAAAAATCACAAATTAAGATTTGAAAATGAAAATATTGTCTTATCTTAAATGACATCATCTCGTTTTAACTTATTTTCAATAGTCTGTTTTAACTCGAAATAAGCAATATTTTAATAAATGATTTGCTTGAACAGAAAATTGTTTTTTTTTTCGGAAATAATCCTTTGTAAGGATACGATTATTTTAATAATAATAATATAATAATAACATAATAGTCGATATTAAAATATCTATATTATTAATTTTAAATTTTATTTAAATTGAATATTTTAGCTTCAATTAAACTGTGTATTGTTACAATGAATTATGTATGTATATGTAGGTGTACTATCAAAAAAAAAACATCAATTTTTAATTTTAATTTTTATTTTTAATTTTTTCAAATTGGCCATAAAATTTAAAAAAATGAGGTACTATAAATAATAGATTTCGCTTTCAACATTTGGACATTAGATTAGGGTGACCATTTTTTTTTCTTCCAATGTGGTACGAGGAGGTCGTTCGGTAGTCGTTATACATTTTGTAGGGATTGTTTGTTACCGTTTATATATTAGGTACAACTGACGCAATTAATTATATTTTGGACTTTTTTTTTCTATTAAGTTTTACTAGTAACATTAATTTCAGTGTCTCAATCAATAATTGCGATGTTTCCGATGTCCAAACTGAATTCATTATACAAAAAACTTCCTTGTTCATTTTCGAAATGTTTAAATACTTTGATCGTTTGTCAATTTCTTTCACATTACCGAAAAGATATTGATATAAAAATTTGTTTTTACCAATAGGAAAAAAGCTTATCATTATTAGTTAAAGTTTAGGAAAAAGATGAAAATTTAAAAAAAATCAAAAAAAAAAAATTTTAGAATTATGATAATTTTTCTCTTTTTTTTTTTTGTTTTTTTTTAATCAGAGCAGAGTGCAATAATAAATTATTTTACTTCCTATTACCTTTTTGCAAATTCAACAATAATATTTGCAAACAAATAATATTTTCGGGTATTCCTGCGGGGCTTCAGGAATTATAATCTCATTTTTCGCAGCGTAACTTTTATGAGTTTTCCGTAATTTTTTTCCCTCCGTAATTTTTTTTTACTTCGGAGCCACAACGTTTTATTTGACTTTGATTTTCTAATTGAATTTTTTTTAGTAAATGCACCATCAAAACGCACACATTAAACATTTTTGATAGACTTGATTGGTAGTATGATATAGTATACAATTCATTGATATTGTAAAAATGGAAAAAAAATGTATATGCATAAGATATTTACTAATAATTATTTATAAGGATTAAATATTGATTATATATAAGAATAATGTCTATAATTAGATAATTCATAATTTGTAGTATAAAATCGTTAACATTAAATTAAAAAAAAAGGTGCAAAGATTGCGCGTTCGGATTGTATTTTATCCACATTTCTTTAATTCGGAAACTTTGATTTAATAATTAAAATTTTTAAATTTTGTTTGTTTTTAAGTTTTGTTCTCAATTCAATTGACAAAAAATAAAATTTTTATAAAACAAAATCTTATTTTTTTGGTTCTCAAGAGACTAGGTATATTTTTTTATTGCCAGCGTCATCTATCAGCCTCTATTTTATTTTCACCAAAATAAAAAAAAAATTGTCAAAAAAAATAAAAATCTAGTTTTTTCAGTTTATGACTCTGTTTGATTTTTATTGAAAGACCGACATTTTAATGCATAATATACGATGTACTAAAGTCATCGATAATATATGTTAGAGCAAATTAATTAAAAAAAAAAAAACCATATTTTGTAATATTGATTTTTTTTTTGTCAGCTGAACAATTACAAAAAAATAAAGTGAACATTAAATTGAAAAAATTTTAAAATATTGTTCAAAAATTTACTGATTAGAATAAAATTAGTTTTTTTTTTTCATGCTGCCACGAAAAGTATTTTTTTTTTTACATTATGCAGAAACAAGAAATCTAATAATTTAAATTTTCAAGCCTTGAAAAATTTAAAAAAAAAAATAAATTTGCATTTAATAATAATATATCTATAAATTGCAAATATAATACAAATTCAAAGTAATAAAACTATAAATATAGAAATATATTAGCTAATAATTTTTTTTATTATATCATCTTCGTTCGAATTCATTTATAATTTTTTTTAATTTTTAAACAATCTTAAATATTTTCTGTGATAAGATTTCTGTTTTTTTATGTTTTACTTAAAATTAAATTAGTAACTTAAGAGAATTCATTTAAAAGAAAATTTTTATCGAATTTAAAGGCTCAAATCTTTTCGTTTTTTTTTTGTATAACAAAAGTATTTTATAAGCTTTTTTTTAGTTCAATAAAAATTATACGAACAATAAAATATATTTCAAAAAAAAATTAATCAAAATTTTCAGAATTTCTTCAATTGACTTAACTGCGATTTAAAAACTTTTATAAATATTTTATAATATTGGAATCACAACAAAATTTGCCATTTAACAAGACTATTTTCAGTAATGGGTTTGCACAGTCATCATAATTTTTAAAACAAATCTCCTGTACATTCAGAAGAATTAATTACTTAAGTGTTAAAAAATTAAAATGCTTTGTTGGTGGTTGCAAGGATTAATTTAGTTATAATAATTAAATTCCATTTTATTCGTTTTCCGTACTTAGATAATTTGCTTTAAAATTAATCCCAAACTTGAGCAAAAATCCAAATTGAACAAAATGCGAATCATTGAAAATCCACACAATTAATATTTTATGTTTTCATACTCTTTTTATTATTGAGTAGCAATGAGTTTTTATGCAAAAATAATGAACTTGCATACATATTAAATATATTATGCTTTTTTATTTCTTTTCATTGTTATGCAATCGAAATTTATTTTTTTTTCCTCGAACATTTAAACATTTAAAAATCTTTTGAAGTGTACAACGTTTGTATGAAAAGATTTTCAATCCTTGGCCAATTGAGAATTTCAACTCCGTGTAAGATTCGCATATTGTGGCATTCGAATAGATGTCGATGTTGAGCCTAAGACAATATAAAACACGAAAGCATTTTCAAGCGAAGGCCGATGCTGCATTCTGTTCCTACCTTTATACATTTTAGTTAAAAAAAAATTTTTATTTATTTTCCAAAAAGTTATTTTTGTCCATCTCTTTAATTATTTATATTAATTACTTAACAAAATCCCTTTCGATAAAATGTTTATGCAATTCAAATATCTATTGTTCAAGTGTCTTATTATTCTTACAGCATTTTTTCTGATACAACACAAAAAAATCAAATAAATCTTTTGGATTTCGAAAATTCGATTTTGAATTTTTGATTATAATCTTTTAATTTCGAAATTCGGCATTTGTGGAAAATCCATTAAATTATTTTTATAATTTAGAAAAAAAAATTATACCAATTTTTATTTTTCTAAACATATACATATAGTTGTATTTTATTTAAATCTTATATTTAAAAATTTTTTCTCCATATTTTTTTTTTGTTATTTTATTCCTTAACTATGATGTGTATCAATATTTACAATGATTTTAATTTTTCAATAATTTTGTATCAAGTTAGTATTTATGAAAATGACAATAATTATATTTTAATTACAAAAACTTAAAACAAAAATTTTATTAAAATCTTCTCCTATTTCTACCTCTATTATTGTTGCCGCCACCGCGGCGATTACGATTTCGATTCCTGTCATTGTTATCGTTTTTGTTGAAATTCGATGGACCATTCATATTGTTTTTATTGTTGGGATTACCCATCATGTTTTTAGATCCACCAATCATATCATTTTGCCCACCTATTATGTTGTTAGAATTCAATACATTACTCGAACTTCCTGAATTATCATTTGAATTGTTTCTATTGTTATTTGGTATAAAATTACGATTTGATTTTTGTGACCAAGGTGGCGGATCATCATCACCATCATTAATGCCTTCATTGTCATCATAACGCTTATTATATCTCCGAAAATCTTCGTCGTGTGATGAATTATGATCGAAATCCGGTTGAGGTATTACTGGTAAATTCAACAATGAAGGTATTCCAGACTGTGAAGTACCAAATTGACTATTTTGATTATTGAATCCACTCATTTGGTTTTGATTTCCTCCCATTGGGTTTTGACTCATTCCTATTTGACTTTGATTTCCACCCATTTGATTTTGATTCCCACCCATTTGATTTTGGTTCATTAACATTTGATTCGGATTAAATCCCATTTGATTTTGAGACATTTGTTGTTGAAAAGTTTGTTGCTGTGATTGCGGAGGTGGTTTCTGCTGTTGTTGCTGTTGTTGTAATATATTTTGTCTCAAATCAGTGTCATTACCTGGAAAATAACATATGAAAATTTTTTAAAACGACAGAGATTAAGATAAAAATACGCTTTGTCACCCAATGTAATTTGAATGAATATAATACTACTGTTGTACTTATTATTGAATAAAATTATATCTCAATATCGAACGAAATGTACAAAATGAAAAAATTGTTAATAACGGAAAATTTATAAAACTTCAAGATAGGTTTTTTTTAAATATTTACTTACCAAAAATAAATTTAGCTTTATGGTCATGAATAGGAGCTGGGTCATTAAATCGAGATTTTTTAACTGGAGGGGATTTCACTTTGTCCGGCTTACATTCTTTTGGTAATAAATCGTTTATTTCTTCAATTTCTCCCGAACTTATATATCGATTCAGAGCGTCTGGGCCAGCCATAACGGCTGTTAAAATATTACTGTTAGGCAGTATTGGAATTATTTTGCCATAAACTAAAATTGCGGTTGGAATACAATTCGGACCTGGAACTTTCTCGTTTAATTGAGACACAATATCTTTAAATTCTTTAGCGCCTATCTCATCATCATCTGGACGTCCAGAATCATTCCATTGAGCTTGGAAGTTACGTGGTATAGGTTTACTATACGGAACTTTTTTATCTTGCTGTTTGTCCATAATATTATTAACATCTAATTCTAAACCCGGTATAAATCCTTTGTCAGCTGTTAAACTTTCAATAAATTCAACTTTATCCTCAGGTCCCATTCCTGGTATAATGGTGTTATCATCTAAATCACATTCGTCCAATCCAGCTAAACTTGGTGGAAGTGTGTTTAAATTGTACTTATCCCTCATTAAATCACCAGGGCGATTTCTAGTCCAAAATTTTATTGTATGATCATTTGAACCTGAACATAATATATGACCTAGAGGATGCCATGCTAGAGTCCAAACAATAGAATCATGCGCCGTGTCAATTGCTCCAATTTCCTTATCAGTACTAAAAACAAGAAACATTAAAATTAACATTATGATATACGAGATCAAAACTTAGAAATATCAAATCAAATTCTTAAAAATAATTTGTGTTCTCAAAACAATTAATTTATCAATCAATAAGAGAAATTAAAATGAAAAGAGAATTATACGAATTATACTAATTAAATACTACTCTTATGTATTGAATTCTTCAAATCTATTTTATGTAAAATCTTAGTAAGACTTTTTCTTACCCAACATTCCAAAATAAAATAGATCCATCTGAACCGCCCGAACAAAATAAACCCTCGTGAGCAGGATGCCATGAGACTGAACTTGCTTCTTTTTTGTGCCCACGGAAAATTTGCACTTCCTCTCGCAAATTTCTTAAATCAAATAGTTTCAACAAATGATCTCGTGATGCTGTAACTAACCAGTTACCATTGTCGTTCCATTTCAAATCCATGACCGTTGATTTATGCGCATGTCTATAATTATGTTAAATGATTATTTTCATTTTAAATTAATATTTAGTTCATCTTAATTAAATACTTACAGAGTTGCTAAAGCTTGTCCACTTTTTGGATCCCATAATTTGATTGGCTGTTGATTGTCTTTACTTCCAGATACTATAAGTGATTTTTGGGGGTGCCAATGAACACATTTTACATCAGCACCATGACCTTAAAA
The DNA here is from genome assembly GCA_964007475.1 of Hybos culiciformis. Lineage (NCBI taxonomy): Eukaryota > Metazoa > Arthropoda > Insecta > Diptera > Hybotidae > Hybos > Hybos culiciformis. The sequence goes on along the minus strand of OZ023273.1, from coordinate 21,230,160 downwards.
TTAATTCAAAGGTTATCGTTCAATCAATTTTAATTGTAAATATTTTTTTTAATAACTTTAAAGTCAATACCTCTTAAAACTTTTTCTTCTTGACATCGGAAAAAATCCCAAATCCGTAAGGTACCATCATCACTACAACTGGCGAATTTGCTGTCATTTGGACTAAAACTGTAAAGAGAAAATTACAAAACGAAAATATTGAAAAGTTTCATAAAAAACTAACGAGGATCTAACTCCCGTCTTAATTTGATATAAAATAAGATCTTGCATAATTAAATCTCGTATGCATAAAAATCATAACAAATGTATGAAACTGTATGAAAATGCCTATAGAAAACTTAAAGATAGGTCTGTAATAAGATTAAAAACAAAAAAAAACATAATATTAATTTTTCCGAAAAAAAACTAATGCATTGCATAAAAATTTGCTTTAATCCCTTGTTTGTTACATTTGTTAAATTTTTCAGTAGGTATTTTCAAAGAACTTAAAATAGATAGAACAGAAATCAGAATTTAAAAGTGACCGATTTTTTTTTTCACACTAAATGGTTATTGGTGTTATTGATATTTCAGGTTTTTTTTTATTTCACTTACAACATGGTTTTATTTCAGTTAAGACACTTATTTAAGATAAATTAAATTATTTAGAATTTTTTTAATTTACTTAATTATCAAATATGTCTTTTTTTCTGTTTCTACAATTTATTCAATATCAAGAGAAGCGCGCATATTATCATCGAGCATTTTGACTATTAATTTTGACATTCTGGGACCCTTTTGACATTTTGATTCACATTTTAATCGGTCACTTTTATTTGTGTATAAGTATATGTACGATCAAGTACAATTTCTATTTATTTTAAGTTCTTTTGTACTTTCATACAAAACTTTTTTGTTATGATTCCCATCCCTATGAGAGTCTGTTTTTTTACATGGCTTGAAATTTATGTCGGTAGTGATACATTGCTATTTTTGAAATTTCACTTACGTTGATGACAATATACAATTATACATTTCATTAGACGATATCAATGTCAATTGTAAGCAACTTGTAAAATTTGCATTTAGCGTAATAGTGTATAACATCGGGCGAGACATTATGTAAAACTTTTTTTTTTTAGTTAACGTTACAAAATGAGTTAAACATTTGAAATAAAAGAGTACTTATGATAATTTAGTAGAATAAATAAGAAAAATCGAAGAATCACACCACAAATAATTTTAATGTGTATGTGATCGGTAAGTTGTATTTACAATCGCAAATTTAGCTCAGTTAATGGTATATTACATGCGTCAATACACATGTAATTATTTAATTAAGTAAATTTTATTTACATTCTCCGTATTAAGTAAATTTTATTTACTTTCTTCATTTTGAACTTTTGTTTATTTTTTGCATTGCAAATGTGTTGATTGCAACTACCTCTCACATGCACATTAAAACAGTATACAAAACATGTTAATAAAATTTGTTATACAGCTCGTTCTGTATATACACAAAAACACACAGACACTTGTCACTTGTGATATAATTCACTCGACCTAACGGTCTCGTGATATAAGTATTGACTCGTGTCTATGTGTTTTTGTGTATACACAACTCGTTGTAATAACAAATTTTCTTAACACGTGTTGTAATCTACTATTATAAGTTCAAAACGAATTAATTTTCAGTAAAGTGAATCTTCATAACTTCTAGAGTAATGAACCATTAAATATTTCAGTATGATAAAACAACTATTAGTTCAGTATCACCTTTAAATTTTTTATTAATTTATTTACCGCACAATAAACACAATTTTAGTTCAGATTAGCAAAGATTACTGTACTATCATCAGGAGTTACCTAAATCCTTGTGTTTTTTTTTAAATCTGATGTAAATACTGATTGAAAAAATTTTATTACATTTAGCAGTATAAAGTAGCAGTGATACTTTATACTCGTTTTATTATTTTAATATAAATTATTTAATCTAACGAATAAAATATTTTTAGCTTTTCAGTTAACCTTTTAAGTTTATGAAAGCACTATTAATTTTGATATGTTTAATTTAAAACCACAGACGATCTTTAATTTCAGCTTCTTTCATCTCGAAACAAAGTATAAATATTTTATTTTACATTTTAGCTTCTACATACCTAAATATTTTATATCACAAATATTAAAAAAAAAATTCTGCTTTGTTGTCTTTTCTTCCACTGTATTGATTTGAAAAAACAAATGAAGTTTTATTAACAAGAATGTGTTCACATATTGTTTTCTATTATATTTCGCCTAGTTCAAAATTAGCAGAAAAAATATAAATTGGATTATTTAAAATAATTCTGAGGAGACTCGTTAACTCTTTCAGCCAACAAACGTTTAAAAATATGTTTTTTTTTAATTTTAAGCTAATCCTACGATTTATCGTAAGGTAGGTGCTTGCATTATTATCACATTCCGAGACTATTTTTGCTCTATAAGAGACGTTATTGCATTATGAAAACACAGGAAATATACAGAAATTACATCGTTAAATTACTAGCATACTTTTACAACATTAAAGTAAGTTGATAAGTTGTCAATTAAAAACAATATTCTTTACTGAAATTTGAAGTAATATATTGTATGGAAAAAATATATTATATAATGTAAATATCTTTAGAATTTCTTACCAAAATTTTGTATTCATTATTTGTTACTGTTTGACACCAAGTCGATTTCACATTAAAAAAAACAACGAAGACAGTTTTAATATCGCATTGATATTGCAAAGTATATAAGTGTACTTATATTTCGCTGCGGATGGATTCATTGAAATTGAATATTACTCAATCATATTAATGCATTTTAGACAAATGTTCTGAAGAGTGTTGTTATGTTAAGTGATGAACTATAGCAGTCATTTTGCGATTTTTTTAATGTTTTTTATTTTATTTTTTTATAGAAATGAAATATACCTAGTAAAGAAACTTCTAATAATATTTTGATTCAAACTGCAGTATTTCCGAACCGAATATTCTCAAATGCATATTTTGTCCCACAATTTAAAATTTAACTAATCCCTCGAAATTGCATAACCAACAGATTGGAGTTGCTTTGCTGCACTGCAATAAAATTGTATTGTATTCGTTCGGTGTAAGAGAGTTAAATGTCAGTTACGTCAAAGACACAAAACAAAATAATATAAAAAAAATATAAAATAATCATAAAAAATAATTATAAAATAATCATAAAAAATAATTATCTAACGTTAATTGGAAAATTTCCAAATGTAAGTAGTATAAAATAAAATTAATAGTTTAATGGTCGAGTTTTCCCAAATTACGGAAATCTTTCCTTTGTTTGCTAGAAAACAATATAAATTTTATTTTTCCCACGTTCATGTCTATTAAGACAGATATCTCAATAATCTATTGCTCCCAAATTTTATTCCCGAAGAGTACACTAGTTTACAGCTAATTTTCATCATACAAAAATTGTTATAATTGTATTTGATGGTACACGACTAAATGATATTGGTATAATGGTATTGAAAGAAAGAATATGTTTAACTCGTGGTTGTGACCAAGGTATCTTATAAACTAAGTATATTAATTTGAAATGTTGAAAACGAGCCTCAAAATCATACTTGGTTCATGAGGTATTATTTCATATCTTCATTTTATATAAATATGTTCGGCAGTGAGCATTAAAATAGCAGCATGACTAAATTACTTACCAAACCCCATTAACTAACAAAACAAAGTCGGCTCCGTAAAATGTAGTTTTTGTATTTTCGTAAATGTAATTTGTTTGGTTAATTTTTTCGAGTTTATTCGGAAATGTTAGCAATTTTAATACCAGTTGCAGTTTCAATTTTTGTTTCGAGAAATCTTTTTTTTTTGTTTCATTGGAAAAAAGTAAAAGATATTTTCGGCTAAGAAAATCAAATTAAATACTTTGTTTTATTAAGTTAAGTAATTTTCAATTGGTGATTCAAATTTAATTTTAAAACTTCGGAAAGAAAAGTATGTACCAATACCAAGATATCCAAGGCTCAGCAAAAATGGTAAAAACCTAGATAAAAAATTAAACTAAAATAAAAAAACACAACCCATAAAAACAAAGTTTTTAATATAAATCCTTTATATGGGATCTTTTAACGGTTTTTATTTGTTGTATTTCAGTACTTTTTTTACTCTCTCTCTATTCTATAATTTTCAGACCAGGCTTTAAAGATTACAAGCAGCCTAAAACTTTTTCGCGTGACCCCGGGGGTCTGGAGAAATTACAACCCCCTATCCTTCATATGCAATTCATATGCAATCTTTCAGGTCAAAAGAAACTAAAATATCAAAATTTTAAAATAAAATAGGATGAATAAAAATATTGTATTGCCCAGTATGAATTTACTATTGACGAGGTATTGTTAAACCTTCTTTGTCTCGTTTGCATTGAAAAATAATTAGGGAAAAAATTTGTTATGTGATATGCTCTTGGTCATTGTGGCAATAAAGTGAATTGTTAAATTGGGCTTTGATGAGTAGACTGATACATTTACCTCCAAAGAGTGGAAAAAATCCGGAAAAAAAAAAACCTACTGACATAAATATTATGAAGACTGTTCTCAAAATTGTTTTTAAAGCGACATAACATCAATTTATGTTATGTCGTTTTCTGAAAGTGTAATAAAATAAATTTATTAAGTGACTTAACCTAAATTTATGTTATGTCGTTTTGTGTCATTAATTGAAAACGACATAAGATAAATTTTTTTTTCTATAACTTATCTAATCATTATACAGTTTGTTTTTGAATATAATTATTTTTTCCATAACTATGGTAATCATTATACAGTAAAACAATCTTTACAAAAATTTCTGGTCCTAGAAAATTCCTAATCCGCGGTGGCGCGTAGGTGCGGTTGGCGCGGGGGTGCACCGCCCCGCGCCAACGCCCCGCGCCCCTCCCAGCGCCCCGCCACGCACGTTCCTATAACATTATTTAAATTTTTCGAACAATAATGTAGGTATAATGAAAATGAACTAGGATTATAACAAGATTTTTTCAATTTGGAAATATGAATCGAAATTTGATTCGTATCAAAAATGAGGTTTTGCCCAAAAATCCAACTTGCCCTCAAGATCTTCAAAAAATGTTGCAAGATTTGGATATTTTGAACAAGTTTGGGACCTCAAAGTACGATACCGGATCTTTTTTTTACGTTATTATATTTGTTACGTTATTATATACTTATAATATTTTTATACATCTATGTATATTACTTAATTTTTTAAGACAGTTGAATTTGTAAATTTTAATGGAAAATTATCATTTTGTTTCTTTTTCCACTAATTTTAAATAGATATTTTATGTTTTTACAACTAATAATGTTTTTTTTTATATTTATTTTATGACACTTTCATAATTAATTAAAAACGACATAAAATAAAAACCCAAAATGACTTTAAATAAATTTATTTTATGACACTTTCAGAAAACGACATAACATAAATTGATGTTATGTCGCTTTGAAAGCGACATAACCTCAATTTATGTTATGTCTCTTTAGATTAAGGCACCCCCCCCCCCGAATTTTTTACATTTTTTTTGTACATCTTGAAAATTAATTAAATAAAAAGAAAATTTTTTTATTGCTTGATTTTTAATAAATCAAACTGAATCAAACTTTTCAGATTTTATTTGTTACAGTTTTTTTAAATGTTATGAAGTTTTTTTTTTCAAATTTAAAGATTTATTTGTATAATAAATATGGTAATATGGTTTTCCTACGAATAGATCGACTGGTGACCTGATGACATATTTATCCCACAAGCTCAACGCCAGTCTTCACAACTCCGGTGAGACCTGTGTTGTTGCTTTGGATATAGCTAAGGCTTTTGATCGAGTGTGGCACTCGGCCCTGATTTCTAAAGTCAAATTAATGGGTATTGGATCCGCCTTTGTCAATTGGATCTGCAATTTTTTGTCTGGCCGTTCTATTCGTGCCATGTACCGTTCTATTCGTGCCGTGGCCGTTCTATTCGTGCCAGTGTACCCCAAGGGTGTGTTCTTTCCCCAACCCTTTTTTTAATTTTTATTAATGATCTTCTGCAATCAAAACTCAACCCCATCCACAGCTTCGCCGACGATAGTAACTTGGTAGCATGCTACGATTTTATTAATAGGAAATCCGCATCTTCGAATGCTGTTACTACTAAACGGAATTTCCTGCAAAGTAGCATAAATCACGACCTTTCCAAAATTTCACAATGGCGTCTTCTCAACAGAGTAGAGTTTAAAGCATCAAAAACTCAATGCTGCCTAATTTCTAGAAAGCTGTCAACTTTTGATCTCCAATTTTGTTTTCAAGGTGAAAGTATTGGGAAATCTGGAAACCTTGACATTTTAGGTTCGAAAATAACCTCAGATCTGGGCTGGAAAGTTCATATTTTCGAAACGGCAAAAAACGCAGCGAAATGTCGTCTTAGTTTTCTTAAAAGATGTAAACAATACTTTTCACCCTCTGATCTCTTAAACATTTACAAATCCTACATACGACCGAAATTAGAATATAATTCACATGTATGGGATGGTGCTCCTAAAACCCATCTTGAATACCTCGACAAATTTCAGAGAAGGGCTATTAGATTGATAAACAATCACCAAACCACCAGCTCATTACCATCACTTAATCACAGTCACAATGTAGGCGCATTTTCCATTTTTTATAAATATCTTGTTGGAACGGATACGTGTTCCCTAAAAGTAAAGGCCCAACTTCCTCTACTTCAAGTATATTCACGTCAAACACGTACCGCTTCAACGCCACACCCGTATGCCGTCAAAATTCCTAGATGTGATAGAACGAGCTTCAGAGATTTGTTTTCAGTTCGCACCTCGACAATGTGACCATCACTTGACTTAATCACAGTCACAATGTAGGCGCACTTTCCATTTTTTATAAATATTTTGTTGGAACGGATACGTGTTCCCTAAAAATAAATGCCCAACTTCCTCTATTTCAAGTATATTCACGTCAAACACGTACCGCCTCAACGCCACACCCGTATGCCGTCAAAATTTCTAGATGGGATAGAACGAGCTTCAGAGATTTGTTTTCAGTTCGCACCTCGACAATGTGAAATGCTATCCCATCAAAATTGTTCCCGATTGCTGGCAGACGTTTGATTTACGGCTTGCGCCGCTTTAAGAAGAGTGTAAATGATTATTACCTCCTAACTAACCCACTTTTTAATCCCGTCTAAAATTTCTGTTCCCATTACCAAATCCATACTTCTTTAAGTATAAAAGGTATCTCACCTAGTGGTTTGGTAGCTTTAATAAAAAAATAAAAAAATAACCGAGAAATATGATTTTTTCGTTAGCTTTATTGTACTAATTTAATAAGGCTATTTCAATGAGTTTTTCTTCCCGATTTCAGCTTTTTTTTCCTTTTTGATTTCAGTTTATTTTTAGAAAATGAAGTAAATGTAGATACTAAGAATAATGAATAAAAAAACATCTTCAAAATAAATTAGTCTCATTTACATTACTGAATTAAGAGGTGTATAGATATTGCGGAATTTATTTGTTTAAATTAAAAAGGTTGTAAAGTTTTTCGTTCAGAATTTTTTACTAGTATTTGAACTTAAAATGTACAATTTCTACGTTACATGTAATGTGTTTTCGTAGTTTTCATAATCGTGTTTTTAAAAACTTAATGAAATTAATTTTTGAAGATTCAAAATACCCACACATGAATAAATAAAAAGGTTAAATTGGGTTGAACAAATACGGTAAAAAAAAACAGACAAAAAATGTATTAAGCGAACGAAATATTTACAAAAATAAGCATAACAAACTATGTACCTATATTTAAAATTAAATGCCATAAAATTTTTCGTTTTAAGGTTATTATTTATATAAAATTTTAATTATCTTGAAAATATAATTTGGTAGGTATTTGAGAGAAATATTAAATTTAAAATTTTTTAACGTAATTATGAATAGGTATTTCATTTTAAGAAAGAACTATCATTATTTTATTATTAAAAAAAATTAATAAAACACATTGAATAATGAATTATTTTATTTTTTGGTATTTACATAAGTTATTTTTTAGTTCAGTTCCTTGTGTTTTCCATCAATCTCCAAAATGTTGAACTTCGGGCACAAACTGATCCTAATTAACGTCCTGAATACTCATTAGCAATTTATACGGATAAATTTCATATTAAACTGAATTTCATTCGATAATTCGATAAATTTACAAAAAAAAATGTAAATAGATATAAATTCAAATTGATATAAATTCAAATTCATAATGTAAACACAACAAATAAATATTGTTTTTTTTTTATTTCCTCAACATCATGTTATATAACTATAAACTTTTGAAAAAATTTAATTAATCAATCAAAATTCTAAAGGACGTTTAATAGAAAATAAATAAAATCGATATAAAATGCAAAACACAAGTCAATATTCACGAGCTTTTAATATCCGTTTTATTGTCTTACGTGAAAAACAAAATATCAAAGGAAGAGTTTTCGAAAAAGTTTTTTAACTAATAGGTAACGAAATTTAATAAAGTTTTGGTTATATTTATTTAAAATTTTTACTTGTAAATAATGTTATTGAATTATCAAATTTAGTAGATTAATTCAAAAAATCAAATAAATAAATATATGTATTAGGTATAGGATTAGGATAGGTACATATATTTATTTTATCAAAGTTTTTATTAACTCCAATTTTTTCGAATAATAATTTTTTTTCCAAATTCAAGTTTAATATGAAGTTTTATTTATCATTAAGTTTTCATTTAGTAATGGTTAGACATTAGACATTTAATTTTTCAAGCTATATAAAACTCAAGATGGTGACTTTTTATTTACAAAATCTCACGATAAATCATAATAGGTTATTCACCAATCCCTACACAATTGAATATTTTAAGGTAATTGGACTAAAAATATTAAACCAACAAAAATATATAATGAAAAAAACGAAGACCTACAATTAATTATGAAAAAAAAAACAAATTTTTTTTTTTCATTCAAATTAAAATTTTTTATCGAAATATAAAAAGTAATAGTAATAGTTTGGTTACGTTAATTGAGTTTTATATCATAATTTGTTTAAATTCCAAAATTGTATCTGTATTTGGGACCTTCGAATAAAATTTAAAAAAAATTTTTTTGTATCTGTGTAAAATTTATTATTTTTTTTAAAAATTAGTTTTTTCGAAATGTTAGTAAGAATTAATTAAATTAATAAAAAATAAATAAAAAACACGGCCAAAAAAGTTCCTGAAAATTTCGTAACGACATGGCTCTATCTAGAGATAAGCAGATGAATATCTCAAAAGTGAATGGTTTCGAGTTAATAGCAACAACTATATAGTACAGTTTGTACAAACTGCTTCCGTAATAATCAATAATTTTAAGAATTATGATCCAAGACTAACGTACCACAACCAACCTAAAAGAAAAATTAAGATTGTCCCATCAGTATTCCATCAATATTTAAAAAAAAGGGAACCAAAACAAAATCGATATGAAAAGACCAAGGGGTCAGCGGGCTATTATAAAAACTTCAAAATATAAGAATATTTATAAAGATTAAGCGTGAAATAACAATAATCATGGTATTAAGCTAACTTGAAGCACTGAAACAGACAGAAAACAGGGTTTCAAAAACTGAAAAAATCAAATACCTAATTTCTTTTATTATCGCAAATGCCATGCCAGTTATAAATGTTGATTGATTTCATTTTATTTCTGAAGCACACAACTCAATTTTTTTTTTTTGTATTTAATTCATCAAATTTTTTTTTTTTGTATTTAATTCATCAAATTTTTTTTCATTGTATTAATAACATTAATTTTAACATAACATTGCGTATTAAAAAGCCAAAATTCTCACCATTTTTTTTATTGAAAACTAACTGATAAATTAATAAATTGCTGTAGAGGAGACGTTATAAACTGGATTATGAGTGTAATTAAAAAAACGTTTTCATTTCATTTCAAATAAAATAATTATTTATTGAAATATTTTTTTTGAAAATCTAACAATTTTCGCGAAAAAAAATTTTAACAGAAATTACATGTGTTTTATAAAATTAATTAAAATAGTTTGTCTTAAGTATAAATTATCACAGATGAAAGTTTTGGGCAGGGCGACTATTTTTTTTTTTATTTATTTATTTATATATATCACAGATAACAAATGTTTATTTTGATAGGTTGAGACTAGGGCAAGGAAATTTTTTATTTTTTATTTTTTTTTATTTATATATTTTTTTATTTATTTATTTATTTGTTTCATATATATTAATTTGCTAGAATGAACCCCAAAAAAAACCCAATATCTTTATTTATTTATTAAGTATCAAGATCTTTAAAATAATATCAAAAATAAAGAACTTTTAAATGTATAATGTAAATATTGAGAAATATATAATATAATAAAAACAAAATGCTGTTTTTAAATTGTTCTACCTTATTCCTCTAATGGCTTCCTTGTGGGCCTGGAACATCTTCACGTTATTCATGTTGGATTGCCAATATTTAACGAAACCCGAATGATCTCCGGTAACCATCCAGCTATCATTATGTGACCAAATCATTGTTCGAACTGGCGCATCATGAGCCTGTTATTTTTAACAATAAAAAAATTGTATCATAAAAGAAATTAATATCATTCACATTTTGTTTTTTAAATTATTTTTTAAATTTTTATAAAAATTTATCAAAGAAATATAAATAATTTTTTTTTCTGCAAATCGAAATTTCCTTTTATTTAAAAAATGTAACCTAAGTAGTAAGTAGATTCTTCATTTTAGTTTATATTATCTTGTACATTTTATTTAATTTTTCAATTCTGATTTCCCGATTTCAAAAAAAATTCTTTAAGCCTGATTTCAAATTTTTTATGCGTATGTTAACAAAAAATAAATTAACCTAACATTAATTCTAATAACACAATTAACAATTGCAAAAAATAATTAAAAAAATCGTAGTATTGCATTAGATATACAAGTTGTGCAAAAAAATTAAAAAATACCAATTAAGAATATAATTAATTTTTATCCCAAAATTATGATGTCTGCTGATAATAATACACATACTTAAATTAATTTCGAATTTGAAAAGAAAAAGTTCCATTTCGGATTCATAAACTATTTTAAGCTATTGAGTCATCCAAGCCAGCGTAGGTAAAATAAATTTTCTTTAATGTAGAAGATTTGGATATATATAAATTAGAAATTTAATGTATGCGAAATTTTAAGATGGTAGAAAAAATATTTTATCTTAGTCCTAAACTACTTACTTGTAGGATAGTTTCAAAATTGAATGTCAAACCATTCCACAACGTAAACTCTCCTGAACTAGCGCCAGTCACTAAACGTCGTCCTTCTGGAGTCCATGCTAAAGTAAAAATAGGACATCTCATTTTATTTGTAGCTGTTTTGACAAATTTTGTAGTAACAGCGTTACTTGGATTATCTAAATAACTTGATGGCGGTAGTACATCAGGAATATAAATACTTTCAGGTTGTAATGCATGTCGATCTCTATGATCTCGTTGCCATATTCTTGCCTAAAAATAAAGAAAATAAATGTTTAATATCTTTCAAGAAAAAGACTGTACATAGTAGGCACACAGATTTCAAAGCAAAGTTTATTGCCTAAAAATAAAGAAAATAAATGTTTAATATCTTTCAAGAAAAAGACTGTACATAGTAGGCACACATATTTCAAAGCAAAGATTATTTGTTTTTGGACAATAATTTACCCTTGTAGTTATAGTGGTATGGTTACAACAAATGAGTTCAATGTTTTGGTCCTATTGCCAATATTTTAATCCGTTGACATAAGATAGTTTTTTCACAATGTTATATTCTGTGTCACACAGGTTTTACTTTACTACCCATATCGATAATTTTTATTACTTTTTCGTCATGTATATACATTGGGCAAGTATTGGGTTCGGAAGTTATTTAACTCTGCGATGTTCATTAAAAAAAAATCGACTTACCTACCTAATATCATTTATTTGAAGAGTTCCCAAAATACCTAACCTATCTAACTAGGTACCTATAATCAATATGATGATTGGAAGATAAAAGGAAGATTTAAATGTACAAATACCTATTTCATTTTTAAATACTCACATTCAAGGCTTTCACAATAGCAGCATTGTAGTCAACAGTTTTTCGCATAACACTTTTGCGTAAACGTTTCCCGTCAAAATCATCCTGGGTCATTAAACCACCTGGTCCAAATTTGTTGAAATTCTTAAAATATGGATGGCCAGGTTTCCCAGCACCTCCACCAAAATGATGATGATATCTTCCGCCATGATGATGATGAGGCTGTTGTCCTGAAGCTGGTGGTGGACCTGATTGAATTTGGGATTGCTGGGATGGCAAGGGTGGGGGTGCTGTTGTAAAATTTTGAACAATAGATGGCGGAGGAGCAAATTCCATTAGATTTTTTTTTTTTTATTACCTATTATTTTTATATTATATTTTTAATTTTTTTTTTTTCTGTTTGCAATCAACTTTTATAAAAAAAATTTTATTGAGGCGACATTTTTTTTTTCATTTTATGCTAAAATGCCACTTGTCAAGAAATTTCTATTCAAAATATTTATTAAATTTTTTTTTTCCTTTCTTATTTTAGTTTTTTTTTTTATTAATTTAATTATTATGGAAAAATTAATATTGTCTTGGCAATTTTATTCAGAAATTAGAACAAAAAAATAAAAAGGAAAAAGAAAATAATTAACTTCTTTTTTTAATTTTTTAGAAAATGTGACGAAACAAAGTTACAGTTTTGTTTAGCGAGTTAAGAATTAAGCAAGTTTATTTCAGGAGTTCAGTACTAATAAAAAGTCACGTCGGCGCAGCTCTTTAATAAAACAAATTTCAGTTTCAGCGACCAAATCCAAGAATTATAATTCTGTTTTACCGACAATTTTTTGGAAAAATTTAATAATTTATTTATCCGTCCGCACTTTAACAATAAATTTCACAATTCATAATATTCACATACAATTTGATCTTGCTAATTTATGGATACCTTTAGAAAAAATTTTTACAATTATTATATTTCATCACCTGATCGACCAAATGTAAATATACAAGGTCGGTAAAGAAGAATTTCTAATTCGAATTCAAAGTCTTTCAAATTTGTGAGTTGCTGCGCCACGTTCGTTATCATTACTTGATTCTTTTATTGATTTTAAGTGCTGACAATTAAATTTTTGTCGTGCTGCTTGCATGCTATTTTGTTTAAACATTAAATTGGTTTTGATTTTATTTCTCTATTCTAGATCCTAGATTAAAATTGAAATTGTGAAAACAAGATAAATAAATTAAATAGTTTAAGTTTTGAAAACTTACGATAAATTTTATAAATTTCAGAAAAAAAGGAAATTCAAATATTTTTGTTTTCACATCGTGAATTGTGGGAAAATGTCAGAAACAGATGTGCTTAAAATGAAAGTAAGTTTTAATCCAAATACGAAAAATTAAATTTTTTTTTTTATTCATTTAATTCCTATTAATATTGACGAAATCAAGAATAAAATTACAGCCAGAATTATTGTTTTCTAGCTTTAATTAGGTGAACGATGGATTTCGAGGCTAAATTATACTTATTTTTTTCTGTACGTAGGTACCCTATTTCGAGAATAATAAATAAAATAGGTAAGATAAGGACACTAAACTCTACGTCTATACCACCCACATTTGGCTTCCATTTCGTGCTACTGACCTTAATTTTTTTTATTTTTGCAAATATGTAGGTACCGACCTTCCTACCTATAATCTTTGAATTTTAATGAAATGCGTAATGTTTGGTACCTTCACATTTATATACCTGCCTCAAATAGGTATGTTAAAATTAACAAATTTCACCTTCGTATATTATACCCACCTTTATTAATGCATTTTCGATTCCAGTAGTTTTCAAGTCAATATAAGATTAGTGTATGAGTCCTTGTAAAAAAAAAAAAGTTAAAATGTTAGTAAATTACAGGCGATTAATTAATTCTAAGTTATAATAATAGAAAATGTCTAGAGTTTTTATGGTTTAAGCGTGTTAGCTTTGTCTTATTCAATTGTTTATTTAAAATTTTCTTAATTACATTAACTATTTATTAATTTTTTCGATACTTACAGTTATTTTATTTTTTCTCTTCCAAATATCTATAAGTCTAATAACAATTCGTAAACAATAAAATAGGATGACTTAGATATATCAAATTTAATGACGAAATTTTTTACTGAATACTACTATACTATATCACACTCTAAATTGTTAAATATTACCCCCTGTTTCCAATTTGTTTTTTTAATACATATACTGCACATTTTTAGGTTGCAGATTTGAAACGTGAACTAAGAGTTCGTGGTTTACCAATAAGTGGCAACAAAACTGAATTACAAGAACGCCTTCAAACTTCTTTGATTGATGGTGAATTTACTCTTGACGACACAGCCATTTCAGAAGATCTTCTGGATGAAGATAATGTGTTAACTGATGAAGAGGAACAAGCAGCACTGGCGTCACCGTCAGATGAAAAGGATCTTTTAGCTTCTCCGAAGACATCAGAAAGTTGTTCTGCACAAATTATGGATTCGAAAATTCTTAATGCAAAATCTCAAAACGAAGAGCAAACTGCGCAAAAAAAAATTGTGATTTTGAAACGTAAAGCTTCCACAAATACAATTTCAATAACAGAATCAAGCACAGGATCTGTGGACGTAATTAAAACATTATCTGAAGCAAAAGAAAAAATAAAAAAAATAGAATTTAATAATGATGAAAATAAAACCACAAACGGCTCAACAGATTTAGATGGTGGAAATAAAAAAGTTGCAAAAATATCAGAACTTTCATTGAAGGAACGTATGGATTTGCGAGCCAAAAAATTTGGGACAGATAATTCGGTTGTTGTTATCGATGATAATGGGTCGGTTGGTGAAAGAAAAAAAGTATTAAGTAAAGATCCAAAAACTATTGAAGCATTAAAAAAACGAGCAGAACGATTTGGTTGTGTATTATCACCTCAAATGGCTGAAATCGAAAAACAAGAAAAATTATTAAAACGAAAAGAACGATTTGGAGAGAATGATATCGGCTCCTCAATCACTACTAATACTGCTACTGGTGTCAGTACCAGCGTTTATGCAGAAAAGGCGAGACTTAGATTGGAACGATTCAAAACTGATGCAAAATAAAAAAAAATTGTTTTTTTATATTTCTTATTAGTTTAAGATTTTACGAGTTTTTCACAAAATGAACTAATTTTTATTTTTTTTTTTTTTACTTTTCAGTTAATAAAAAATTTAAAGCTTTATTTTCAGAAACTTTAAATTATCTTTTTTGACAATTTCTATAAAAAAAAAACAATAATATTTTTTTTTCTTTTAAAATGATGGTAAAGTAATATAATTTACATTTTCGTAAAGAATTTATATGACATTTGTTTGTAGTAAATAATACATTCCAACGATTCCAACTTTAATCAATAAATATGGAAAAAAGGGATTCAAATGTATTTTTTATCATTATAATAAAAGTAAAAATAATAATTATAACTTGATTCAAATTATGACTGATGAAAGTGATAAGTTTAGGTAAATAATGAAACATAAATGAACATAAATTAATAATACAAATTTCATCATATCAACTTATAAAAGAAGTCATTCGTAATCTTTTGTGGCGTTCATTTGTTATTGCATAAAAAAGATGAAAATTGAAATAAAATCTTCAGATGAAATATTTTAATCAATATTTTAATTTTGTTAATAGATAATATGTTTGTCTTTTTGTAATTTTTCTTTAAATTAAATATAAATTGAAAAACTAGTCTCATTCGCATCACTTTAAAAAGAACACAAACACTTAATTCAAGTGAGACAAATTGAGAAATTAACTTAAATGCCAGTCCAAGGTGGGAATCGAACCCATGACCGAACATGCTGTATGATAAGGGCAATACCACTACACCATGACGGCTGACAAAACATTCAAATTTTTTCGTCCATTTCCTATATTCGTACGATTTTTTTATTTGGTTTTTATTTAATTTTTTCATGAAGTAGGTATACGTATACAGAAATAAAAAAGATTAGGTAATGTTGAATTGAAATATGTACTAGGATTTTTCTAAAACGGAGAAAAAATATTCAAACTGAGTGGGTTTGTTATCTACGATCTCTAATAGGTACATGAGTTTATTGATTTCATTGATTTGTTTATACATATATTCAAATATTTGATCCAGCAAAAAATGGATTTTAAATAATGGCACAAATATTCTATTGAATTATATATAGTTTTTTGGTTTGAAGATTGCTGTATGTATGCTGCGTACATAAAAAGCTTCACATAAATTTTCGGTGCAGGGCATTCAATCAACAAAAAACCTTTCAAATATCCCGTGCAATTCGCAAGTCCCATTTTATCTCAGTCGCTGAGTTTTTGTCAAATATTCTAAATACAGATTGCATTGATTCTAACTTTGTCCCATAACCAAACTATGAGAAAGTTTATCACACCTTGTGTGAAAATAAAATATTTTCGAAGTGAAACTTTACGGGCTTTATGTACTTACTGTCCTTTTTCTGTCGTTACCAGCCCGTTACTATCGTCAGTAAATTTCCATTGGCAATTTAAAAGTATAGTGACATCTATTTGAATTTATATAATCAGTTTGCCGAGATAAAAGAAAAAATGTGAAAATCATATAGTCAAATGAAAGTTTAAATAAAACGTTCTAATTTTCCTAGAATTCCAAATTAATGTATTTTCATCCGAATGAAAAAAGGGTAGTGTTTTTTGAACGTGTGCATCCAATCCAACTGATTTCTCCAACTAATTTCTCTTCTGCAATGGTTCTTTGGAACGCTCTGTAGTCTAAATTTGGTCTAATCCTAATGTCTAATGGTCTAATATAAAATCAATGTAAACTAATAGTTGTAAAACCAGTCTAGCTTCAAAATTTGTCTTTCTTGTATTTGTTTGGTTAATCCCATAATAGGTAGGTAGGTAGTCTACAAATGTTTTTTTACATACATATAAATAAATTCCGCCTCATTCTATTATCATTTTAATAAATACATCTTTTATTATTAAGTGACGATATTCTTTAAAATGTGAAATTTTATATTCAATTTTAATTATGAAAATATTTACTAAGAAATAAGCTTAGTTACTAATTTAATTATAGCATTTTTTTTTTTTAATCTCGACGAATCGCTTATCTACGTTCAATAGATGTCGCTGTACTTATAATATGAGTGATTTTATGCTGTACTTATAATATGAGTGATTTTATGAGTTATGTTATGACTTTATGTAAGTACCTATATTGATTATTATTATTATTAACTATATACTATTATAAGAATTTGTTTTGTGATGTATTATAATTTTATATTGGATAATTGGATAGTGGATTAGATTGGATTGGCATTTTAGCAAAAGAAACTAGGAGCAAGAGGACAATTGCAATGATTAAAATTTTAAAAAATGGTAAATTTCTAAAAAATTCTGTTATAATTTTAATACAAATGATTTTTAATTTCAGTTAAATTTTTCCAACCAGGGCAGAAATTAAGCTTAAGCACATCAATAAGATTAAGTCAAAATATTCCTGAACTTGAAGTTAATGATACGGGATATGAAAATCTTGAAAAATTAAATGGTAGGTACAGAAAGATAATCTAATCCAGCCTAATTAATATTAAATTCTTACGTTTAAAATTTCTTACCAACTATTTATTAGCAGCTATACCTACCAGTAGGTATAATAATGAATTGAGTTTGCAAAATAAAATAGGCAATTCGAAGACTTTGATTATACTTATCAAACAAAAATACCAAAATAACTATTGCCATATACCTACCTAACAATTCAAATCAGTTGAATTTATTTTTATTATATCTTGACTCAAAGTCTTATGCACATTTTAAAATAAATAGAAAATTCGAATACTATTCTGAAAAATTTAGGTTGCTTAATGAAATACTAGTGAGTTGGAGAAAAAATAGGTCACCCATAAGACCTGCCAAATTGTTCATAGGGCCTGCCGACTACTCTTATGTGAGTCCTTACAACCATAAAAATCAAAATTGACATTGCGTTTACGGTAATACTAATAACATTAAATAAAAATAGGAACACTTCTGGGGGTTCGACCGACTGAAACTTTCTGTGATATGATATGCATTGACATTTCAGTTATTTTTTCTACACCAAATGCCGAAATTCTTGATCATATTGCATGAGAGTGCAGCAGTCAACTATATTTCTTACTTGACACACTCAAAAAAAGCTTGGAAGAATTAAAAATTAAACTTACAAATAATCAAAAACTAACAGAAAATTTGATCGAACTTTTTTATTCTTAAGCTGCATAGGCACACAGAGCCGGGTTTACTCTTGAGGGGGCCAAGGCTAAAATATTATGGGGCCCTTTCATAAATTTCTATTAAACAAAAAGGTTAATTTGCTTTCTGCTGTTATATAGTTAATATAAGAGAAAATAATATTAAGTTTATTCATATATAAATAAAAACATGAAGTAAAATTCATATATCAAAAAAAAAAAAATTAGAAACATTTTCTCCTAGATTTTTTTCTGCGAAATCTTCAACAATGGAATCAAAATCCATTTCGCGTAGTACGGATTCTATAACCATTATTAACAATAAGGCATTTAGTCGGTCTTGTCCAGTGCAGCTTCTTATATGATTTTTAACACGTGATAATATTGAAAATGATCTTTCACCCTCACAGTTGGTCGCTGTGATAGTAAAATGTATTCCTAAAACGATTCTAACGTTTGGATATGCTCCCAACATAACGTACTTATTCAAATGGAGTCCACAAATTTAGGATCTTCTTCGGTATTTATCGTAAAAGAAAACTGTAAAAATTCGTCTACAAATTCTATTTGTTAATCATCGGGGTACGCCTCAACTAAACGAATACTTTCGGCTGATTGCAATCGGTAAGCTGAAGCAAAGATTTGAATTCAATGTTTTGTTTGAAAACGGTTAAATAAAGCCAACACAATTTTTTTTTAAAATAAATATGAAAAGAATTGTGCTTTCGAGAAAATATTACTTTGAAAAATAACTTTTTAAAGTAAAAATTTAAATTTTTAAATTAAAATAATAAAACAGTTGAATTTGGAAGCCCGCAAGTCAACGGGGCCCTAGGCTGCAGCCTTAGCCTAAGGGTAAATCCAGCCCTGTAGGCACAGGTTCAGAAAAAAAACATAATTTATTTTCTTGAAAGTACGTTGAAGATGTGAACTTGTAATGAAAAAATAAAATTTTTAGGTGAAATTTTGTCAGCTGAACTAGAAGCGTTGAAACATCCAGATTATTTTCAAGTGCATAATTTGTTTACAATTAAAGATTTATTCGAAGCTCGAGTACATTACGGTCATAAACAAGGTTCCCTGGATGAAAGAATGTTACCATACATTTATGGCAGTCGTTTAGATCATTTAATATTCGATTTAGATAAAACTGCTAAGCTATTGCGAGAAGCTTTAAATTTTACTGCTCACATAGCATTTAGAGGAGGAATAATCTGTTTTTTTAATCGTAATGCTTTGAACGCTCATTTAGTGGAACGAATAGCAATGGAGGCAGGAGAATTCTCTCATACGAGATTTTGGAGAGGTGGAATTTTTACAAACGCAAATGTTCAATTTGGAGCAGTAACAAGACTACCAGATTTATGTATTTTTTTAAATACGCAAAATAATGTCTTAACTCAACATGCTGCTGTTAAAGATTCAGCAAAAATGGCATTACCCACAATTGGGATTGTAGATTCGAATTGTAATCCTAATCTTATAACATATCCAGTGCCCGGAAATGATGATTCTCCTATTGCTATCGAATTATATTGTAATTTATTTAAGGAAGCTATTTTGAGGGGAAAACAGAAAAGAAAAGAATTATTATAAAAAAACTTCAGTGAGTTATAGCAAGTTTTATTTTACATCTCAAATTACTAATATGTTTTTTGATTTAAATTTAAATAAAGTATTTTGTAATTTAGAATAAAAATTTAACGTAGCTTCTTTTTATTTTTATATATAATCTTGTTATTTAGGTTTGATTATCCTTTGTAAAAAAACTATTATTTTTTTTACGAAACTTGCGACGAAAAAATGTTTAGATCAAATCGAAAACACTCAAAATTTCTCGTAAATCAAATACGATACAGCGGTAGTTAGCTAAATTTTTGACTTATTAAAATTAAATAAACAAACATGTTTGCAAGTTTTAGAGCCCACTTTTGTTTAATTTTATTAAATTTTTATTTTGATAATAATAAAATGTTATAAAATATTCATAAAATAAACGTAAAAATATTAAATTACTCTACCTACAACACAAAATACATTAAATTATAACTTTAAACAATAAAACATTTTATAAATACAATTCATATACAATTCATAAAATACAATTCATAAAATTGAAAATGGAAGTTCGTATCACTGAATTTCATCGAAATATAATTTAAGAATAAGATATTCGACAGAAACAACAAGAAATGTTAACAGTGAATTCTGGATTAGGCCTAATTATAGTAATGTAAATTTTTAATGACATTAACATTAAAAAATAAAAAATAAATTTGTATGCAATACATTTTAATGGGATGAAAGTAGCTTAAGATATAAATTTTCGTTATGAAGTTATTTTAATGCAAATATGACAAACTGTCTCAATGTCTTAATTTGTTGATTGATTGCAAAAAATTTAAAATCATGTTGCTGAACTACAATTTAAAAAAATTTAAAAAAAAACTCACTTCATTGCTTCAGCATCAAATTTTGGGACAGAAAATATTTTATGAACTCATACAAATGAAGATGACATTTATAAAAATTTAAATATCTAAATGAGAGCTATATATAATTATGTTTGTATTACAACCTTTTATTTGTTGTTCAAATGTTTAAAGTTTAAACAATTCATTCATCATCAATAAAAAATATTTGTTTTTCATTTTTGTTATTGAAGAAAAAAAATTGTTTATTTTTGACAAAAAAAAAACCAAGCAAAAAACCTCAGTTACTGAAACAAAATTATAAATTTTTTTAAAATAAAATTATGTGCAGTGGCATGTTATCCATGGATGCTTTATAACTTCATTTAATGTCATTCTGATATCTGGTTGTAAAGCTAAAAGGCGAGTTATTAAATGTTCGGCTGCTTTTGATACAAAACTGGGTAATTCATAATCAGCCTTACATATTTTACGATAAGTTTCGTTCCAATCATTTGCATGAAAAGGGGCTCTGCCAACCAAAAGTTCATAGCATAAAACTCCCAAGCTCCATAAATCCACTGTTTTCGTATGAGATTTACCATTAACCATTTCTGGTGGTAAATAATCTAAAGTACCACACAGAGTCATTCGCTTTGAATTTGGTTCATGAACACTCCATCCAAAATCTGCGATTTTTAATTCACCATTGTGCCCAAGTAATAAATTCTCTGGCTTAATGTCACGATGTATAACATCCTTTTCATGTAAATATATCAAAGCCGAAGCTACAGATTTAATATAACGAGCAGTTTTTTTTTCTGAAAATTTTCGACTTTCTTGATTTTGTAATTCTTTATATAAAGTACCACCTGGTGCAAATTCTAAAATTAAATAAATTCTAGCTTCATCGTGAAAATAACCGTACAAACGCAATATATTCGGATGTCTTAGATGAGATTGAATTTCTATTTCTCTTCGAACTTGATGTTCAACACGGCTCTCATTAATTTGTTTTTTAAATAAAACCTTTAATGCCACGACGAATTGAGTTGCTTTCTCTCTTGCCAAATAAACATTGCCAAATTTTCCTCTTCCTAAAGGTCGGCCAATGTCAAAATTTCCAAGTTCCCACTTTTTACCTTTTTTAACCTCTGAAATAATAAAATAAATTAAATTAATCTTCTGGAACTTGGCGAAAATTATTTTTAGATTCCTAAAATCGACCTCTGTCTCAATATTTATATCGAGTACCTCAATCGACTTCATTCCAAATCTCAATTTTTCAACTACAGATTTTTGAAGTGAACATGCAGTTTTTTTTAATTAAAATTTGTTAAAAATATATATCCAAACTTTGAAAATACGAGAAAGACAAAACAAATTTTAGTGCGTCCCACAAACTCAGGTATTTTTCGCCGTCACTCGAATTTTTTGATGCAAAGAATTTCTTTAAAGCGGCTTTTTTTAATTTTTTACCTTAAGTTCCTGTCTTTACCTTTCGAACACAATAAAAATATTTGAAATCGACTTGGTCGCTCGCTCTGTATAATTTTTTGAAAATACGCCTTTTCATATTTTTAATGCTTAGTATCTCGGAAACTTAAGGGGGATGAGAGAGACCGAAAAGAATTTGGGCTTACTTTAAGAGCCCTTACTATGAAAAATTTGTCTTGGTTTTGTTTAAATTGAAGGGTAAATTCAATCTCGACTGAAGTGCTCCAGGGTGAGTTAGCCAAATTTTTTGATAATGCAGTTTTCCCACTAAAATAAAATTCAAATATAGATTTGTGAATTCCGCTAAAAGTGTTTTTCATACAATTTTTCTCGAATTTTTACGGCAGTTTATTTTCTGTAAAATAAAACTGCAAACAATTTCACTGTTAGAATAGTACTTTCAAATAAAAATCAATAAAATCTATCATCATTTACTAAGTGATCGTTTCCATATGTTTTTCATCAGCCAACAAGTCAAACTATAATAAGTGGTCTAAGATTTACAATTTCTCCTAAATCGATTATAATTTTTTTTACTATATTGTAATTGTCTTGCTGATATCAGCAACAACAAAGTATTATCATAAATAATGGTGAATGAGCACGATTTCGCAATGGTTTTTACCGTCTTCTACAACAACACTATGGAAATGAAATTAGATCCAACTTTAGACAAGTCCAACGTCTACATAATAGAATTAGCAATCAAAAAGCGTCATTGGTTTATTTATTAAAATGTAGAAGATACGCTATTATTCCTAGATTTATCATTGACAAAACATCATATTTATATGATGCCTATAGTTATATATCGTAATAAAAACATTATCAACAATATATTATTGTTTATAAAAAGAACATCAATGTCTTATTATTAACATCTAAAGCCAACACAACATAGATATTTATGCTCAGCAAGACAATAACAATATAGTTAACATTAAAAATATCAGCAACAAAGTATTATCATTGCTTGAACATTAGGCCACCGAATTGGTTCTTTTTAAGGAATTTTGATTTCTCATATTTTATTTTTTTTGAATATTGTTCATCAACTCCATTCATATAATATAAAAACACAACCCATAAAAACAAAGTTTTTGATATAAATCCTTTATATGCGAGGCAATTGATATGAAGTTCATATAAAGGTGTGTGTATGTATGTGTGAGAGACTGTGATGCCAAAGTATATTGTTATCGACGTCAAAGTGACGTGCAAAATTTTAGCTCGATTGGATACCGGAAATTGGGTCTATTTTGACTTACTAAGTTTGCAGACCAGTTGGTGAAGTTTATATAAAGGTGTGTGTGTGATGCCAAAGTAAATTTCAGCTCGATTGGATACCGGGAAGTGGGTCATTTTTAACTTTGTAAGTTTGAGGAAAGTGTGCTGAAGTTCATATATATATATATGTGTGTGTGTGAATGTGTCGATGCCAAAGTGTATTGTCATCAACGACAAAACGATGTGCAAAATTTCAGCTCGATTGAATACCGGGAAGTGGGTCAATTTTGACTTTCTAAGTTTGTGGAAACGGCCGTGAAGTTGATATAAAGAATTTAATTGATAAAGGTGTGTGTGTAAGAGTGTGTGATGCCAAAGTGCATTGTCATCGACGACCAAACGATGTTTCAAATTTCAGCTTGGATACCGGGATCAATTTTAATATTCTAAGTTTATGGACCCGGTGCTGAAATTAATATAAAGATGTGTGTGTGTGAATGTATCGATGCCAAATTGCATTGTCATCGACGACAAAGCAATGTGCAAAATTTCAGCTCAATTGGATACCGGGAAGTGGGTCAATTTTGACTTTCTAAGTTTGTGGAAACGGGGTGAAGTTAATATAAAGGATTTAATTAATAAAGGTGTGTGTGTGTGTGTGAATATGTCGATACCAAAGTGCATTGTCATCGACGACAAAGCAATGTGCAAAATTTCAGCTCGATTGGATACCGGGAAGTGGGTGAATTTTGACTTTCTAAATTTGTGGAAACGGCCGTGAAGTTGATATAAAGAATTTAATTGATAAAGGTGTGTGTGTAAGAGTGTGTGATGCCAAAGTGCATTGTCATCGACGACCAAACGATGTTTCAAATTTCAGCTTGGATACCGGGATCAATTTTAATATTCTAAGTTTATGGACCCGGTGCTGAAATTAATATAAAGATGTGTGTGTGTGAATGTATCGATGCCAAATTGCATTGTCATCGACGACAAAGCAATGTGCAAAATTTCAGCTCAATTGGATACCGGGAAGTGGGTCAATTTTGACTTTCTAAGTTTGTGGAAACGGGGTGAAGTTAATATAAAGGGTTTAATTAATAAAGGTGTGTGTGTGTGTGTGAATATGTCGATACCAAAGTGCATTGTCATCGACGACAAAGCAATGTGCAAAATTTCAGCTCGATTGGATACCGGGAAGTGGGTGAATTTTGACTTTCTAAATTTGTGGAAACGGCCCCTAAGTTGATATAAAGAATTTAATTGATAAAGGTGTGTGAGTGTGAATGTGTCGATGCCAAAGTGAATTGTCATCAAGGACAAAGTGAAGTTAATATAAAGGATTTAAAAATATACTTCAAAGATTGCATAACAAGCGCTTGAGGTGAATAATAAAGATTCTCTTCAACCCAATATAAATGTTAAATATGTTGAGATAACTTAGTGTTAATCAGATTATTCAATATGATGAATAAGTACCTTTTTTGCTTGCGCCCTGTGCTCATACATAAGCTCTGTTTGCTTTAAATCTATTTTTTTTAAATAGCAGTAGAAATATATTATATATTATTAAATAACTAACTGTCTATTCCTCTTTTTTGTTCAAGAAATAAAAATATTTTTATAAAAATCCTTTATTGTAAGTCACAATGTTCATTCTGTAATCTTCAGTAAATAATGTTTAATCTTCTTAGATTTTCAGTTAATTAAATTATACTTCATTCTTTAATATACACAGTTTAAATCCTTTAATTTATTATGTTTGCAATAATTAAGCATATTAGCTGCTAAGTAAGAAGTAGTTAAAAAAATAAGGTGATGCTTTTGTTTAAAATATATGAAAAAATATTTATGGAAGTTTGGTCTAGATAATTTTAATTTACTTAACTTTTGTCAACAATTGAAGGAAATGATTGCAGTTTCTTAACTAATGAAATGATACATCTAATATATTTTTTTTCATTTTCTGTTAATACGATAATACCTATGTAGGTATCTACTTGTGGGTGGATTTCTAACATTGATAGAACCAGAGATGATGAAGAATTAAGTATGTCGCAATGGATATTCAAATTTTTGATTTAAATTGAACAGATTTGCCAAATATCATACATTCTATTGAACGTTTTATGCAGATTAGTATTAGAAAAAAAAAAGTATAACCTATTCAACAATTTGTGTATATTTGAGATGTATACTACTACTCTGTCGACGGATTTCATCTAGTTGAAGTGTTGGGTCCTATACAAAAATTGCATTGTAGATAGATAGGAACATAACCAGTATGTATCTTGTATTTTATCATCTCCGATATGCCTAATAACTAATATTTGTGGAATTAACCTGATTATTTAATTATTTGTTTTTTGTAGCTTCACATGAATTTCATTCACTCATGCTCATGTTAATGTAATTTCTTGTAAACTTCGAACCTTACCTTCTTTTATTACTGAGGTTTTTATTTTTGGCGGTGGTGGAGGCATTTTTATTTCATCAGTTTTTGTGTTAAGAATACGAGGTGTGCTTGTAATCGGCAAGTTATGAAAATCAATTTCGCTAATTGTTTTCATTGTATTGTGTTCATCCAAACTGCTTCCAGTGTTTGACCTTGAAGTTGAAGTAGCTTCAGATACAATTACAGAGTCTGGTTTTGATATTGGTCCAGACTTAGGACCAGTTGTGGTAATCGTTGAAGTTACTTCAGCTACTTTATTCATTTTTGGCCTCATGTTACTGTGTGCAGGTGCTGATGTAAGCCCCTACAAAAAAAATTAGTTAAGAATTTCGAATAAAAAAAAGTGTAGTCTTACTTTTGGTCGCACTGCGGACGATTTTTCTACATATTGCCTAAATGTTCCGGCCGAATTTGGAATTTTATCAGAATTAACGTTTTCTTTTCCTCTCATGTTTGCTGTTTTTCTAATCATTTTATTTTAAAAATCACAATTTAAAAATCACAATTATTTAAAAATCACAATTATTTTAATTAAATAAAAATCATAAAATCAGTTCTTAAACAAAATTTCTTAGCGCACTTCTCTTATTATGTATTGTTCAGTTGTTTTGTTCTTCTTCTATTCAGTCAGTATTAATTTTTTCATTTTAAAAATCCGTTACTTTGCGCCGTTCATTTTAAGCCGGTTGGAAGTTGAACAATATAAAATACACATGACAGCATCATTTATATTGCATGAATTAAAATAATTTAAAAGCACAGAATTGAATTAACTGAGTGAATTGAGTACAAAAGAAAGGATTTCACTATCGAATAACTAACATAAAACGGTTTCCTATCACTGTAGCCGTTAAAATAGGAAGATCCCAAGATTATTTACAATTGAAATGTTTCGAATTAACAAAACGATGAATATGACACATAAGGAGCGTCCACACATGCGTGAACGAACATGAAATTTCGTTATTCGCTCAAACATGACGCTTGTGTGGACACAATATTCGTGTTAAAAAGTGATTATTCGTCATCTCTAAACGAACATGAACATAGAAATTTTTTTGTATATTTATTTTTACATATTCAATCCTACAAATAGAAAAATCGCTTGTATGTTATTTTGGCGCCGTGACATTTGTCCGCGATGAAATTTGTATGGAAAACTTCGCGGACAAATGTCATTTTGCAAAATGTCATTTGTCCGCGATTGAATTTTCTAACTTTAGCGGACAAATGTCATTTTGCAAAATGTCATTTGTCCGCGATTGATTTTTCAATTTTGGAGATACTGCAGATTACGTGAACCACTCAGAATCGTCTGAAGCTTGGAAAAGGGTAGAGGGGTAGAGGCCCCCCAAATTCTTCATACATTTTGTAGGTGCAATTTTTTTTATGCCCGATTTGCCCCTTAAAGAGAGGGTGGTGGAAGGCGCCCCCCACCTCTCTCTCGTTGTCCCGATTCTGATTGGTTCACGTCATCTGCACTTTAGCCTCAAATTTTTAGCGGACAAATGTCATTTTGCAAAATGTCATTTGTCCGCGATTAATTTTTATCGCGGACAAATGACATTTTGGAAAATGTCATTTGTCCGCGGCGGACAAAACACATTTCGAATCGCGGACAAATGTCATTTTTATGTCCGCGATACAAAAACAAATCGCGGACAAATGTCCCGCGGACAAATGTCCAACCCCCGTTATTTTTTGGCGACCTACTTAGGCAAAATATATGCCTATGAAACGTATATCAACTTTCTTATGGCAATCTTCTGTAGGCTTTTCTAATGCATACGCATTGTTTTTTTTTTGACATTTTGCTTCATTCTACTAGTACTACTTTTATTCTAGTACTATTTTCATTCATCGCGAATGACAAAAAAATTAAATAAAAAATTAATAAAAAAGAAGTGAAACTTTAAAAATAACTTAAAGTTAAAAAAAAATTTTAATATCTTAGAACCTTACTTATTTTAAATTAATTAAAAAAAATAAATACCTATATATAAAATAATATAAAGAAAAATAAGAGCGAAAACGTTCTTCCATTTTAAAAAAAATATTTATTATATTTTTCCAAGTTTATTTAAAAAAATTTAAGAATCCCATCATCATCATCACCAACATCACCAACATCAATGATTTGAATTTGAAAATGTTTTCTGGAAATAATAATTCAAATGCTGCTCCAGATAGCTTTTCGAGTTTTTTAAATCAACAACAACAATTAGCAAAAGCTTCGACCTCCTTTGATTGGGGGGCATTAGGTAAGTTTGAAGCAGCTTTTTTTTTATAAATTTATCTTATAGGTATTTCATTTATAAATTAATTAGACTTCATCCTCGCCCTTAGAAGAACAGAACAATTTTTTTTTTTTTTTAGGTAGGTTGGTACCTAATCTGTCTAAGGGGCCTGAAAATTAAGTAGGTAGATCACATATCTAACAACCTAAAACTTTTTTTCCCATTTATAGGTATATCATGATTTATATCTTCATCTGAGTAGGTATTAGGTAGTTTATCAGGAATTTCAAAGTATCTGCATTACCACCTACCTACCTTTTTCGATAACTCAAGCCTCAATTTCCAAATTAATTATGTCAGAAACTGATCAAAATTTTTCAAAAATTTACCACGATAAAAGCCGGACATTTTTTCTGGGAGCATTTTATTGAAGGTAGGGTAAAGTACCCAATTCTCAGCCACCTAACTCATTTTTTCACTTTGAACGAACAAAAAGTATAAAGTATTAGCATTTAGCTATACAAAGTTATGTTTTTTGGATTTTTCAGACATTTTTCTACATAAATCCGGAATTGGTTTATTTAATTAATTTTTTTAGAAAAAATTCGTAGAACAAAGAAAAAAAAACCCATTTTCCCCTATTCTCAGCCACCCAAATTCTATTCTCAGCCACTTTGGATTCTATTCTCAGCCACCCTCGTTTTAAAGAGAATTAAGCAATAAAAGTCGGTTTTAAGTAATAATTACGTTGAATTTTATTTAATTAGGAACTATAAGTTCCTAAAAGCTAGATTAGAAAACTTAAAAAAATCTAGGCAAAATAATTTGTATGCATTATATGCAAAAATTACAATAAAAATACCTAAAAACTATATTCCTCAACTTACAATTTGTAAATTACTTTTATTTGTTAGAACTTTTGAATTTTTAAAATATTTTGAGCACTTTGGGAAATAAATGCACGGAGTCGAAAATCCCGGATGTACGAAATCCCGGAAATCACCCTTTTCCTAAAATCTCGGAAATTACAATCTCGGAAATTACAATCCCGGAAGATATCCCGGAAGGTAAAATCCCGAAAAGACGAAATCCCGGAAAGACGAAATCTCGGAAGTCAAAATCCCGGAAACCCTTAATCTCGATACCTGAAATCCCGAAAACTTAATCTGGGAACCTAAAATAAATGAAAAGGGAGGTTTTAATCCCTGAAGCCCCGCAGGGACATACGAAAAGGGTTTGGCTGGCGTAGCCATGGGTTAGGTTGCAAAAAAGGTTTTAATCCCTGAAGCCCCGCAGGGATACGTGATCGATATAGGATAAGTATTTGATTTCAAGAAATGTATGTTCCTAGTTAATGATTTCTTTCAAATTAAAATTTCGGTGATTTTGTTCCTGCGGAATTCTGTTTTCCGGGAATTTGTCCCTCCGGCATTTTGGTTTCCAGGATTTTGTTATTTCGGGATTTTAACTTCCGGGATTTTTTTCCCCAACATTTTGGCCTCTGGAATTTTATCTCCCGTGGTTTAGTTTTCGAGCTTTTGTACTCGGGATTTAGCTTCCGGAGTTTAAGCTCCCAACCCGGGGGGCATATCAGAAACGGGGTCTTTTCCCCAAGAACTGTTTTCAGTTTTTGGGGGTTTGGGACCGCCTCTACCACCCCTCCAAGTTTCAGTCGATTCTGAGTGGTTCCCGTCATCTGCAGCATCGTTTTTTTTAATATTTTGAGCCCAAATTTCTTCGCTGAAAGCAAAATTTCAAAATTTCATTAAGTGGCCGAGAATAGAATTCAAAGATAGTATGAAGATATTATTGTCAGCCACAAGGAAAAAAAAAATTTTGTACCCCGGCTGATAATTGGTCCAGCTCATTATAAACGATATTTAAGCTGTTTTATAGGTTCCTGAATGTAAAAACAGTCAAATTTAGTTGTTTTTGTTTTTAAATCAAATTTTGCGTCGAATTCTATTCTCAGCCGGGGTGGCTGACAATTAAATTTACCCAAAATTTTGGAATGTAATCTCGACCATGTGAAAATTTTGAGTAAAATAAAAAAAAAAGTTACCCATTTTTTTTTATTTATGCTGATAATTATCTCCTTTAATAATTTAAACAACTAGAACTTTAATTTTTTACAAAAATTTAGATTTTTTAGCTCGTTTATCTGAACACCTTTTTTCATAAAATTCTAATTTTTTGTACCGAACTGATCGCATCGACAGACTTGTTTGAAATAATTACTTTTTAATCAATTATTTTAATTCCGAATTATTTTATTTTTTGCATATGAGTAGAGGAATAAACACTCTTTTAAATTAAATTTTGGTTTTTTGGCTTAGATGTATACTTTTCCTAATACTCATGGGCAAAGTTAAAGTGGCTGAGAATTGGTCCCGGCTGAGAATACCTGCCTTTACCCTATATACCTACCTGTGTAATTTGAATTATGTCAACAAAAAAGTAAAAATATCACAAAATACCTAACTATAATTTATAATATATACTTAATATGTAATTAAATTATAAACATATATACATAATGGAGGTACATAGGCGCCATGTAGGTACATAAACAACCAGGAACTATACACCAAGCCAATTCTGATGATACATATAAATATAATAGTTTCTCAGCGTTTCCTTACTAATATCCCTTTTGACGATATTTGTTAACCTCTAAATGGTCTCAATGAATCAGTCATCAACTGCAAAATGTAGAAACCAAACCTGATTTAAATTTTCCTAAATCTGCCAAACCATCGTTGAAAACAGGGATTTTGTTATGTTGGGGTTGTAAAATACTTTAGAGATCATCTTTTTATAAAGGCGATTATAGAATTGGATTTATCTATGACGGCATTGAAATGAAATTTGAGGTTCTAACTAAAACTGAAAATAAAAATTGTTTTTTAGTAAAATCGCTTTAAATTTTTATTTCATAATAATTAGGAACATAGATAGACAAAATACATTTTTAGCTAATGCACATACTTAATATAATTATATAATTTTGTTTATTTCAATGAAGCTAAAGTTATATTGCAATTTTTGGTTAGAAGTACTTAGGTACTAATTTTAATTTTAATTAGTTTGATATTTTGTTTGTAAATATGCGCTGAACTAACAATAAAAAAATGAAAAAAAAATTGCAAAATATACAAAAATGCTGTAAAGGAATTACAAATGCTTAATTTAAAATATTTTGCAGCAAAGAAAAAAACAGAAGGTATTTAATGCTAAATCAATCGTTACTGATTTTTGTTGTTTTAGTTATGAAGGCCAAGACTCATAATGGGTTGTGCAGTCAAGGAGGAGGTGGTAGATAAATTAGTTCAATTTGTACAACCTGCTTACTAAAGGAAAATTTAATTAAGAGAAGTTTAAATACGTGAAGTTCAAAAATTGTTAAATATCGGAAAAAATTTCACAAGGAATAAATTCCACATTGCACTCACTATAAGTTACTTGAAGAGTAATCTTTATTCTGTTCTAAAAACTGATTGATGTTAATATGAGTAAAAAGGGGGTAGATATGAATTTTTATCGATCGTTACAATTTTATTTATTTTATTTTGCTTTCGATCGCAATAAACACTGAATCAGTCTATTTTAAACTCAACTTGTTCAAAGAAAAACTAAATTTGTATATAAAATTTATTGTTAATGGTAAAATTGAACATTTCTTTTTTTAGAGGGTGTGATATTCAAGATCATAACACCAATATCATGACACGAAATAAATCAAATTTCTTAATAAAAAAATCAAATAAATCTTTTTGCAATAATAATTTTTTTTCCTTCAGTTACGAGGATATTTAATAATATAGTAAAGAAAATTAATATAAGGCACATTAATTCTTTAAGAAAGCTTAAAACAAAACTTTTTTTAACATTAGATATTAAAAAAAAAATTGGGTTTTCAAAAATTTTTTACTTCTAATGTAATTTTTTTAAACAAAATACTCTACTTTACTTGTTTCATATTTATGTTTGCAATATTAGTGTATGTCTGCTATTTAAATGTGATTTAATTTATGATTATATTTAGGTAAGGTTAGGTTTAAAATAACACAAACAATTAATTTAGATGGGCAAAGCGAAAAATTGACAAATTCCAGTCCTAGGTAGGAATCCAACCTATGACCGAACACACCTTAGGATAATTGCAATACCACTACACCATGACGGTTAGGTTACATTGTAACGGGTCGTAAATGCCCAGATTCCCTTGCACTTAGGCCGGTTGGCCCGTTGTACTGTCCTACCCTATAGGCATTTATTCTCCAACGAGCAATCCCATTCTTTTCACAAACCTAATTATCCCTGGATTATGTTTTTATAATTCCGCGAAGAATTGTAAAAAATTCTATTTACTTCTTAGTTTAAATTACAATAATGTATCTTTTTACTTAATTTACTTTTGATAAATTATAACATTATAATTTAAAAAAAAAATATTTTATTTATTTAAAACTTCAAATACAGTTCGAGCCTGTGCAGACTGTTTGTATTTAAGGTCGTGATATTATAGAAAGCATAATTTTAATTAAATCGAGAATTGAATATAATGCCTTGCAAAGATAATTAGTTTTTGTAGTAGGATAGGTATAATGTGAAAAATTAAGAACATAATTAGTAACATTTCTAGTCTTAAAGTTACAAACGCAATCAAAATGTTATTCTTAACAATTTTGGAATGTTTTATTTTATAATTTTGTTTATATTTAAGCAAAACAATGGATTCAAAACAACGCAATTGTTGGCCAGCAGCAGCAAACTCAACATCAAAATCCATTTCAACAATCATTTCCAACACAAAGTCATAACAATAACAATGCTCCACCACCTCCATCAATTAATTTGTTAGATAATCGTCAGCCAAATTCAAGAAAATTTGAACAAGAACAAGGCGAAGCGGATATGGAAGTTGAACGAGATGACGAACCGGATCCGAATGGTATCGATTATTAAATTTTATTTAATTATAAAATGAAATAATTTTTTTATATTATAGTTCTTAGTAATGTGCAGTATTCAACCTCATTTAATATGGGAGTACAGAATTCTTGGATAGATTCTTCAAATATTCAACAAAACGCACAAGTTTCTTATGGTAAGTCCAAAACTCCAATTCACCAAAAAAATCAATAATTTTTTATAATTAAAAGAAATTATTGAAATATTGTTCAGAAAAATAAAGAAATTCAAAATTCCAAATCACCAGCCTTGGAGAGAGATATTTTAGCTTTATTTCGGCATTTGTTTTTTTTTTATTATCTGTACCTTTTACTTCTTAATCTCGTAAAATAGCAAATTTTTCAAAGGCCAATTTGAGCCAAAAAAGCTTGGTTGGTTAAAGTGGCGGAACTACTCAAATTAGGGTTGTTCCCAATTAGCGCTTGCGCACCGTTTTAACACAACTCACTCTCGTAACCTGGTCCCGCGAGGTTAAGGAATTTCATCACTTCCCTGCGTTTGGTTGTAGCAAGCACATTTAGATCTTCGACGAAATAGTCACCAAATGTTCTTTTTCTAGTTCTTAAAAAAGCTTCAAAATTAACAAAATCTCTAACTCACCCTGAAACCAGGTCTGTATTCTCTAACATATCAAAAAATCACTTCAGTCGAGATTGTATTAGCCATACAATCAAAACAAAATCAAGACCAATTTTTCGCACTGAATCTGTAAATACATTTTTTTAATTTTTTTTAATTTTGCGTTTGTGGGTTCCCAATTTTTCTTCATAAGGCTAATTTTGAAAGATTTAAATTGCGAGGAAATCTATTTTAGTGAGTTCCGAAATTAGTTTTAGTAATTGGGCTTTTATAAGTTCTGACCTTTTCCGCTTCTTGAACACCATTTTCTGTTTGTGTTGTATGAAGAATAATAAACATTTATTATTTTTTCTTTGTTATTGAAGTAAATCCGTGGCAATGGCAACATCAACTTCCACCACCTCAGTTACATATTCCTTCCTTGTTAGGATCTGCAAATTCAGGAACTGGAAGTAATAATGCGACAAATTCAATAACATCTTCAATACCACCATTAATTCCACCCGAAGAATTGGAAGATAAAGTTAATGAAGCGGTTAAAAAAAAAACATTACCAGCTTGGATAAGGTACGTGTAAACATAATACAAAAATAAACAATATATTATATATTATTATATCCGTACAAAAAACTTATTTTTTTCAGAGAGGGACTTGAAAAAATGGAACGTGAAAAACAGAAACAGCTTGAGAAAGAAAAGAAGAAACAAGAAAATGAAACAAAATCTATACTTAATATTGGTAATGATACTGATGATGACATTATTAGTGAGAACAAGAATAACATCCAAAATAATCCTGGTACAAGTACTGTAGGTAGTAATAATAACACTCAAAATCAACCCCAAAATGATTTCAGAGATATTGTTAAGAAAATCCCATCACATATGGTAAAAATTAAACTGAAAATTGGAAAAAAATATTTACTTTATTAAAATAAAAAAAAATGAAATAAACAAATTAAAAATAAATTGTCAAAAAAAGAGAAAAAAAAATATTTTTTTTCCAATATTTTTTTTTTTTTTTCATAAAATCCTTTATTATTTTTTTTGAGAAATAATTTCAAATGAAATAAAAATCTAGGATAGTGATAGTTCATCATCAGAATATGATGGACCGCCTCAAGAGAAAATTATGCCAAAAAGGCGTGAATCTCCGACTGAAATCAAAGATGATAATAATATTGATAATACTAGACTACCTAGTAAATCATATGAGGATATTGTTGAAGAAATGGTAACGTATTTATTTTAAATTTTTATGGCTAAAGTTTTTTCTTTCCTTTGTAATTTTTTATTTTTTCTAGACAATTATTTGGTTTCTCAAAAATTAAAAACAAACCCGAATTCTTATCTATTTTGTTCTTTACTCAATTATGTGTTGCAAAAATTTAAATTTTTATACATGCTTCTACAGGAAAACGATTATGCCTGAAATGTTAATTTATTTAATATGAAATTTCAGTAAATATTTGTATAAATAATTTTTAAAATAATACATTATACGTCGAAAAATGTATTCTTAGAGAAAGAACAAACTAGCAGTTTTACGGTCCAATAAATATTTAGAATCGAACTGTGACAAGGTTAAATCCACAGAAATTTATATTATAAATTAATTTGAGGAATTAAAATTTTTCCAATATCAAAATTTTGTTTTATTAAAAATCTCAATACGGTTTTTTTGAAACAAATGATTCAAAACAACTGAAAATAATTCAAAATTAGATACCAATTAGTGATGTCTTTTGCATTATTGAAAAACTTTCCAATTAACACACCTTAAAATTGATCAACGAAAATGCTTCTAGGTTTTATTTTGAAATACCATTTTTATGTATTTATTTTTTTAGATGCTTGTGGTAAAACGTACGCTGACTGAAATATTATTAGATGTAACCAATGATGAAATTTTGAATATTACTACAGAAACCGTAAAAAGACATAAGCTCAAAGGTAGTATAGTTTTTGATTTAAATTTTTTTCTTTTTGAAAAAAAAAAACATAAAACACTTTTTTGTATTTTTTTTTATATAATGGTTTTTATTATATTTACATATTTGTTATAAACTTAAATTATGAATGTCATTTATTAAAAAAAAAATCTGTTATAAATATAAAGCATCATCTGCACAAGTTTTTCGTAAAAGCGCTTTATCGTCTATAACGTCAAAACTTGGTAAGTTTTTAATTTTTTTATAGAAATATCTAATTTTAATTTTATTTTATTATTTTAGAGAAAAAATCCTTTTGTTATTGAATTTTTACCTTTTAATTCGATTTATTACATTATCTTGGGGAAAACTTTTTAAATTAAAATATTTCTAAAATAAATTCTATTTTTAAAATAAGTACCTACATATATTAAGAAAGGCATTAATTTTTCAAACATTTCAATTTTATTTCGGTAAAAATTTGTTGATTGTCTATTAGCCTATTAAAACATTGTATTTGATTTCAAAAAATGATGCTAAAAAAGTGTTAAAATTTTAATTTCTGTGTTGTGAGTGAAATTATTTAGTTAACGGACTTAAATTATTTTTCAATGTAATAAATGAAGAAAATTTCGAACTAATTCCCAATAATATCAAACAAAAAATATTTGCCTTTAATACATTATAGATTTTTATTTCAATCCTA
The DNA here is from genome assembly GCA_964007475.1 of Hybos culiciformis. NCBI lineage: Eukaryota > Metazoa > Arthropoda > Insecta > Diptera > Hybotidae > Hybos > Hybos culiciformis. The sequence continues at coordinate 21,193,764 of OZ023273.1, read as the reverse complement.
AAACCAAAAATATTTACAATCAGGCTCATTTTAGTGAAATTCCCCGCATTAGTTCATTACCAAACTAAAAAAAACTTTAGTAAAAAAAATTATTTTAAATGATCCCTGTTCTACTATTAATGGAATTATGGTTAATAGAAAAAAATTGGAGTAAAAAAGCATAACTTTATCGTATTATTTTTGAGGGTCTTCATTAGCTTTAACAAAAATTTAATTAAGAATCCGAGTTTAATACTCTCCAAAAAACTATAATATCATCATATAAAAAAATTAGCACATACTTTTTTTAAATTTTAAAGGCCTAGGGGACTATGGCAATAGTTCTGAAGATGATATTACAGATACCGATGATGATAAAAGTCGATCTGGTAATAATTCTGAGCGTGAACTTGATTCAGAAGCTGAAATCAGAGTAAGTAGTCTATTTAGAATTAAAATTAATAATAAAATTATATTCATTTTTTAATTTTCCGGATTATCCAATAAACCTATCCTGATTTTCAAAAACCAAACCTTTCAAATTTGTTTGAATTTCCAATTTATTAAAAATAACATAGGAAACAATACGTAAACGTCAAAATGCTTTCAAAGCTGTAGCCAAAGAAATCGAAGAAAAGGCATCTCAGGATGAAGCAAGACGAGAGCAAAGAAGTTATGAGCGAGAAAAAAAGCGAACGAGCGAACACTCAAGACATAGTAGTAGTTCCAATACAAATCAAAGCACGTCTAAAGATAATGAAAACAACAGTAATAACTCTTCAAGGAAAAAACATGAAAACAGAGACTCTGGTGAGACACAGCCTGATAAAAAATCAAGCTCTAGTAATGGTGCGTTTTTGATTTTTAAAAATATTGAGTATTTTTCTTTACATGCAAAACAATGCACTTTACAGAAAAAGTGAAAAGTTTCCTTTAATTTTAAATAATATGAAACTTAAATATTTCACTAATTTTTGTAAAAAAAGTAATTACTAAAACCGAACATAATGGCCCTTATCATGGAACTCGCCTTCATTTTCGACTCGACGCGAATCTCAAAATCGCTGCGAATCTTTTTCAGTAACATGGAATTCTACGCTTTTTTGGCGAATGTTTTTAATCTGTCAGTTTATCATAGATGTAATTTATTTAGTGTAGGTGTAAAAAAAATTTTTTTTTTTATATTCAAAAATAAACAGGAATAAAATCTTAAAATTCATAAGTAAAATAAAAAATAATATTTATTTTCTAGAATAATTATGGTTTACATAAAAATTTTCATTTTATTACAAAAAAAAAAAAAAAATGTTTATGCAAAAAAAAAATACTCGAAAATAATGTTGTTATTCCCTTTAATCATTTTTCTATGAATTAAAAAAAAGAAATTCGTAAATTTTATTGAGAGGAAATTTTCATCCACTTTTCCATTGGAGGGAAAATTATGAATTGGGTTCTATTATACATTCGGCGGGCGAAAATACATCTTTTATTTTGTATCATCGATTTCGATTTTGCGAAAATTTACTGCGAATTAAATTCTACTGAGTTGATGCAGTAGAATTTAAAAAAAAATTTGTGTAAATTTCATTTTTTCGGTTGTAGGTATGACGAAAACTCTTTAAAAAAATGTTAAATTAGAAAATCCTTAATTTAAAAATCTTTAAAGTATCAAAATCATTACTTTTCAAAAATTTTAAAACCGAAAAAAAAAAAAAAATTTGAAATAAATCTGATGCAAAGTTTTTTAGATATAAATTTCAGCACAAAAAAAATTTATCTATCCGTATTTCATTTCTAAGGGAACTTTAACATAAATTTATTTGGTTTTATAAAAATAGCTGACGAAGTGCCGTTTTCTTCAATCACTCAGAATGGGCTGAAACTTGGAGGGGGGGTAGAGGTGGTGCCCAAAAAAAAATTTTTTTTTGTGCCCGATTTGCCCTTTTTTTGGGTAGTGACCGCCCGCCCCCGTTTTTTGAAAAATTAATTTCTCGTCAAAGTTGTTTAAAACTTTTTGGAAAAAGGCTAAACGTATGATGTAACGTATGAAAATTTTGAAGGGCCATAACTCCGAAATGGGGGCCTTCCCGCAAAAACCGTCTCCGATTTAACATTTTAGGGACCACCTCTATTACCTGCCCAAAAATAGGGCAAAACGGGCACAAAAAAATGCTTTCTATACAAAAATGTATGAAAACTTTGGGGGGCCCTATCTCCCAAACAGGGCCTTTGCCCCAAGAACTGATTTCAGTTTTGGGAGTTTGGGCACCGCCTCTACCACCCCTCCAAGTTTCAGCCCTTTCTGAGTGGTTCAAGGAAACGGCACTTTAGCTAACAATTTTTATTTTTATTTAAAAAAAAGAGACTTGAAAATTATAAAAAAACACTTCTTCATAAAAAAATTATATACTTTTTTGTTTTTGTTTTTGTATTCTTACATTCGATTTTTTTTGACGTTTCGCTCAGTTAGGTGTCGAATTCTATGATATGGTTAGAGATGCAGAGCGAAAGTTAGATACGCGGCGAATTGTGATTTTAATAAAAAACCCAAAAAAAAAATTTCTAGGTGGGGCAGCTTAAATAAAAAGTTGCCCCACCTAGTAATAGGAATGTTAATAAATAAAAGAGTAAAAATGGAAATTGAAATTGCATTTTTAATTGAAAATTGAAAATTGACATTCGCCAAAACTGAAAATTTATAAGGAAATTCACTATCGAATTCCATGATTCGGAAATTCGCTTTTAGCGAATTCGAAAGGTGAAAACGAATTCCATGATAAGGGCCAATGCAAAATGTAGTGGAAAATTCATAAAATTTTCATCTACGTAGATCGTACATTTAATTAAAGATATTTTTCGTGTTTCATAATATAACTCTCTCCAAATATCCTAGTGCAATGTACCTTATGTTAGCAGAGTATTTTTTTTAATATTAAATCAGTCAATGACTTGTTAATATAAATAACTGTATAGAATGGGGAAAAATAACGTTTTCAGCAATTTTAAACATTTTTAAATTTTTTTTTAATATTCTTATTAGTGTTATTTAAAACTTTTAATGTAAGCCATTAATGAGAATAACATTTTAAAATATCTTGTTTTTTATTTAAAATAATCTCTTATTCTTTTTATAAACTTTTTCTATATTATACACCTTATATATTCATTATATTTATTGGATCTCAATTCTGGATGACCTTTTAGAATGCTAGGCTTTGTAAAAACTTCACCACAATTTGAGATCCGAAAAAAAATTTAGTCAATAATGTGACAAAATTGCCAGAGTTGTGTACTATTATGGAAATTTAAAAAAAAAGATTAAGAGATTCTGTGTCAAAGCAAAAATATGTCATTTCCCAAATCAATGATTCAGATGATTTTTTAATATTAAAATCTTGCTAAATACATTTAAATATGTATTTTAGATAATAAAAATAAAAATACATACCTTAAAATATTTTTTAACATTATTTACCCACTCTGTATTTATAATATTGAAGCTTAACTGATAAATTATAGTAACTTTAAAACACATAAAATCTTAAGAAATATTCTGCTTTACTTAGCAAAAAAGACGTAACTCTATTTTGATTATATTGAGAAAAGTAAGCTTACTTTTTGTACGAGTTTGAATGCTTATTTGCTCAAAAAATTAAAACGATAGAATTAAAGCTGATTTTTTTTTGATAATGGGTAAAAAAGATTTGAAATGTAACTTAAGCTTTATAAAGTAAAAAGACAAGAGAAATTTAAGTTATCCTGTTTTTATCTCGAGCATCGAAATGTTTTTGTTAAAAGACAGTATTATCTTGATAAAAATAAATAAATTAAGAACATCGATAACATTTTTTTTACATACAAGATAATTTTTTATTTCCTAATTTTTTATGAGCTTTTCTATAAATCCCCCAAATTCAGAACACTGTTCATAAAACATAAATAGTTTGGTATTTTTTTTCAGTCTTAAATCTTTTATATAATACATTTTTATTATTATATTATCGACGAATATTTTTTTTTATCAAGACATTTATTAACAAAACTTTTCTAGAATATGTTGAAATTGAGACAACGATCCTTTTTTTTTTTATTTTTATTATTTACTAATTTGTGATACATTTCTTAATAATCTATATAGGAAAACAACGACAAAGAGAAAGGACTTCTAGATTTAGTGACAATAAGGACACAAAGAAGTCCAATTCATATATGTCTGTGCCAACAAATTCTGCTACAAGTGCAACTTCACAGAATTCATCATCTCCTCCACTAACACCAGCACAATTTTTAGCAGCAAATGTTGTTCTTAAGGGAATAAAAGAAATAATTCCAACTAATATATTCCAAAAGTTGGCGAAAACAAATGAAAACAATAAATCGTCATCATCAAGTTCTTCGAGTTCATCCTCCGAATCATCGGATTCATCATCGAATTCTTCATCAGATTCGGAATCTTCGAGTTCTTCGAGTTCGAGGAAATCAAAGCGTAAAGAAAAGAGCTATAGAAGATCTGGCAAGAACACTACTGAAGACAGGAGAGCCCAAAAATATGAAAGCCGTCGAAGTGATGATCATGAATCTGATAAGAGTCGCCAAAAAGATGATTCAAGAAGTAGACAAAAAAGGCACGTCTCATCAGATTCTGATGATTATCACAAAAAACGCAAAGATTATTATTCAAGTAAATCAAAGCGTGATAGATCTAAATCAAAAGATTATTCTTCTAGAAGAGATAGATCTAGATCAAGAGACTATTCGTCTAGTAGAAAAGATAGATCTAGATCACGTTCTAATTATTCATCTTCAAGTCGACGACGTTATTAAACCTTTTTTATCCTAATCTATGAATACTGATATCAATGAATGAAAGATATTTTATTTTGTTTTATTTCCATTTTAAATTTAGGCTTCAATAAAAAAAAAACAATTCATAAAATAATTAATTATACCATTTCTAGTACGAAAATTCGATTAAAATTGAGTTATTTAAATATTTTTTCTTTTTATTGCATGTTGTTCGTGAGCAATTTAAAGAAAAACTAAAATTTTATGGTGGTAGACATTGTCGTGATTTTTAAAAAAAAATTAAATTTAAATACTTGTGAAAAAATACTATTCGAAATTTTTTTTAATTCTTTGGATAGAAACAGAATAATTGAATAAAAACAAATTGAATTCAACGTCAAGTCGGTTAGTCAGCTGTAAAAATTGTAAAAGGAAAAAAGAAATTTACTTAAAATATTTATTCTTAAATTTTGACGAGTGTATTACAATGTATTTTAATTCTGAGTTTTAATTAGACATTAGCGTAGTGAAGTTGTACGAAAAATTTTGAAGGTCCCTGACCGACTATCCTGTAGATGCTGTTGAGTAATGAGAAACTGCATTTTAATTTTTTTTATACTATATTGTCGCACATAGACAAAAAATTAGATTTTTGTATGTAAATAGGGATTGTTATTTAATTTTAGTAATTTAGCATGTTTCAGATAAACTTTTATATAACAGTTTATTCGTATTTTTTTAGAATATGTTTTACATGTAGGAATCCTTCACTGAGAAAATTAGGCAAAAGTAATAAAAAACGAGGTTTTTGACTTCTATATTAGTTTTATCTTCAAAATCCTTAATTTTTTTACAGAAATATTAAAGTTAGATATCATTTCCAATTTTTTTTTCTAAGCCTGCTTATTTTAGGACAATTTTAATCAAATTAATCCTTTTACTGTCAAAAATGATTAAAAGGAACAAGAACCTAAAATTTTTGGAAAATTTTATATTGCCACAATGATGCAATAGAATATAAAAAAATATATATTAAAATGTTAATTTTGTTTACTAAACAGGTAGGGTGTTTAAATTCTAGAAATTATGTCGACACACTTTTATTATACAATGTTTTTTTTTAATTATTGAATTTCTTTCATCAGATTGTTTATTTTTAGAGACTAATAAATTCAGAGATTCGTTTATATGTATTTATTTTTCTAACTAAGCTAATTCAGATGATCTATTTTTTTTAACTCAAACCCAATTAATTTTCATAGTCATGCAGTGATTTGTAATATAGGAATATTAAAATTAATTGGAACCATTTGAAAATTTTTTCTACACAATTGCAAAGATAAAAGGAAATTTTATGCATACTTTCGAAATCTTTAACTTTTGATCAGGTCATTGTGTTGGCTAAAGCCATTCATATTTCGAGTGATGAATTTTATTGCGTTGAAAGATTTAATAAAGAATATAGGATAAATTTTTGAATAAACAGAAGAAATATTAAGAGTGAAAAATAAAATATTGAATTATTGAATAATAGGTTATAAGCTTATCAAAAGCAATAGAATCCGTAATATATATTTACTGAACAAAATAATGGAGAATTTTTGACTTAACAAACTTCATTTATAATTTTTTTTTTTCGGAAATGGTGTAATTAATTACATAAAATTACATAATTTTTTTATAATTAAAAAAAACGTTCATATGCATTTTATTTTTATTAATTTGCATCCATTTTGAAATTAAAGAAGAAAAAAAAATTGAATCAGTAAAAAGAAATTCTGAATGTAGGATTTTTTTCGAAAACTATTTTAAAATTTATTATTTAAAATTTAACTTTTTAGCAATAAAGAATATTTGATTCACCGAAGAAATGATTTTTATTGTATAAACTTTTGAATACATGTAGTTACCTACATAAGAAATTTTATGTTAAGTTAAATCGTCGGTCTATAATTTTAAAGTACATTTGTGAACCTACTTTGAGAATCTGCAAAGCGAGTTAAAATCGTTGTAGTTTTATGGTTTTTCGTTGTTTTTTTTTTTAGATTTGTGTGCCTGTTAAATTTGTACTGATTTTAATTTTTAATCTTTTTTTTGTTATAATATTTTGCCATACACTATACAGTTAAGGCATGCACCGAGCATTAAGAATAATTCAATTTCAATTCAAGGTATCAAACACGTTTGTTTTTTTAATTCCTTTAAAACTAACAATTTCTTCACTAATCATACAACATAATCTTTAAAATTACTCCCATTAAATGCCTATAACTTGAGCTAATCCTGAATAAATATGCAATGCAACAAAACCTAAAGCTGATGTGATAAGCCCTTTGAATGCTATTTGTGACCATGGTCCAATAGCCAAAACATTCATTATACCATCTAACCACAGACTTTTATATACAGTTGCAACCAATAAAAATATAACAATTGGTACTAATTTCTTTTCTAAATCATGTCGTGTAAATAGCCAAATTAAAGTAGCTGTTGTAATGTGTTGAATTAATGAAATATTTGATTCCAAACACCTGAAAGAGATGAAAACAAATTAATTAATGCATTTGTAACAAAAAAAAATTATTAGTAGTATTACTTTTGTATATAAATCCAACTAAATTCAGCACCTCGAGCACCAACCCATAGCATTACACCTCGTGTTAAAATTACTTCAGCAGTTGCCCAGCCAAGACCTGACGTTATTAGTTTACTGTGACCTTTTCCTGGTATTCTTGATAGGATAAATGCCAAACCAAGGAGATCAGCGACGTCCAAACTGCTTCGTAAAAATTCCTAAAATAATTCAAAAGAAAAAATTTGTATAGAATCTGCAGATAATATGACTTTCATATTTGTAATTTATAACCAAGCAATATTATCTTGATACTATACTATCCGTATCCATGATTTAGCATTGAAAAGTATATAAAGATATTTATTGGCAATATGATTAAGAATATTAAGATTTGAATTGGCAAATTTCAATATAGTATGACGAACCAAGAAGTATATTAAATTTTATTAATTTTACTAACCCCTAAAAAATTAGTTCCAGCAGTCACTTCCGAATCAAAAAAAGTAGCAAGTAAAAGCATTTTACATAATTGAGTGAAAATGTAAATAAAACATGCTGTTATGAATTTCCAAAATGAACCATATTCGGACCTAAAATTAAAAATCAAAATTTATGTTTTTATTTTACATAGGTAAATATTGTTATTGATGAAGTCTTCTAAAAGAAAGGAAACGGTGTCCTACGGTTCAGTAATTTTTGGTATACCTATGTACACTAGGCTGGTTCACAAAAAAAAATTTTTTGCCGCCCATACAGATTCTGAAAGCTTACATCAAGAAACGAAATACGTGCTCCTTGATTTTTCGAAATTTTGTTTCCCCATCAAGCGCAACCAGTTTTTCTGATGGCTGAGGCCTAGACCTAATAAGGTGGGTTCAAAACTCTGTAACTTTTTTCTCTTTGAATTTTTTTTCCTCCTTTTTTTTTTTGGTGTAACTGTCTTGATGCTCCCTTCATTTTTTGTTAACATCGTAAGGCTATACGACTTATCCTTTTTTTTTTACAACTCTCTAAAGGAGAATTTAAACTTTTGTCCCCATTTTATTTTTACTTTAAGACACCATATCTTTTCTAATTTTAAGAGAAACATTTTTTTTTTTTTGTTCATAAATTTGGCATAAATTTTCATAATTTTTAGCATTATAACTAAAAGATAAAATTCTATTAAGTTCTGGTTTTTAAGCTACAATTAATTTTACGACATTAAAAGTTTCGCTTTCGTAATGCATTGGTCATTTGATTCATTTGTTAACTGATCTATTTTTTTTAAATAGGAATCAAAAAAGGAGATTTAGAATAGAAATAAATAAGAATTTAAAAATTGTTTTAAATTTATATTTATTTATGATTAATTTTTTTCAATTAATTTTTAAAATATTTGATTTTCCAATAATCGCCATGTTTGGCCGATGCGGGCTCACGATTGGGAGAATAATTTGTTTTTGAGTTTCGCCAGAAGTTATCGATGTATTAAATTCCGTCATTAATGCTACACTCCTCTTGGCGTTGTAATTAACAACTTGTAGCTTCTGAATTAATCGCAGGCCGTCTTGATATCCTACATCAGATTTCCATAGAGCTGGATTCTTGTCTAAAAATTCAGTAGATATTTTCAAGCATTGAAAAAAATTTAAAGAATTTTTAGTGACCAAATTCTGCAGTTGTATTTTAGGCAAATCAAAATTCGATGGAATTTTTGTCAATGCTTGAAAGTATCTACTGAATTTTTAGACAAGAATCCAGCTCTATGGAAATCTGATGTAGGATATCAAGACGGCCTGCGATTAGTTCAGAAGTTACAAGTTGTTAATGACAACGCCGAGAGGAGTGTTGCATTAATGACGGAATTTAACACATCGTTAACTTCTGACGAAACTCAAAAACAAATTATTCTCCAAATCGTGAGCCAGCATCGGCCAAACATGGCGATTATTGGAAAATCAAATATTTTTAAAATTAATTGAAAAAAATTAATCATAAATAAATATAAATTTAAAACAATTTTTAAATTCTTATTTATTTCTATTCTAAATCTCCTTTTTTGATTCCTATTTAAAAAAAATAGATCAGTTAACAAATGAATCAAATGACCAATGCATTACGAAAGCGAAACTTTTAATGTCGTAAAATTAATTGTAGCTTAAAAACCAGAACTTAATAGAATTTTATCTTTTAGTTATAATGCTAAAAATTATGAAAATTTATGCCAAATTTCTGAAAAAAAAAAATGTTTCTCTTAAAATTAGAAAAGATATGGTGTCTTAAAGTAAAAATAAAATGGGGACAAAAGTTTAAATTCTCCTTTAGAGATTTGTAAAAACAAAAGGATAAGTCGTATAGCCTTACGATGTTAACAAAAAATGAAGGGTGCATCAAGACAGTTAAACCAAAAAAAAAAGGAGGAAAAAAAATTCAAAGAGAAAAAAGTTACAGAGTTTTTAACCCACCTTATTACGTCTAGGCCTCAGTCATCACAAAAACTGGTTGCGCTTGATGGGGAAACAAAATTTCGAAAAATCTAAGAGCGTTTTCTCGTTTTTTTTATTTAATTGTTCGAAATCTGCATGGGCGGCAAGAAAATCTCAACATGACCTAAAAAATGAACCAGTCTAATGTACACTTTACTTACAGTCCAGAATACTTGTAAGTCATATGATATGGAAGATAAATTAATGCTACACAATTTCCAAAATGGTACAATGTCATTTTTATTTAGTTAAATAAATGTTTTTAAATTATTTTTTTTAAAAAAATTTATTTTTGATCAGTCTTCACGCCCGTCAATCAAAGCAAAAGCAACAGAGAAAACGGTGTTAACAAATAAAACTATTTTATAATAGCACAAGTTATAGGCCATAGGCCAAATCAAAAATTTTGATTTCATTGGGCTTACCCACACGGTTAATATTATTCAAGCGCATTATAAGCTATTTCTATTCACCCAATATATCCCACATAAATTCCGATATTTCACTTACCGTTTCCATTACATTAAGTGGAATACGAAGTGGAATATATTGACAATTAAAATAAAAATAAATTGAATAATTTTTTTTTTATTACTTTTTCATACAAAAAAAAATTTATTTACGTTTTTTTATTTATTTTTTTGTCACTTTGACAAAAAAATTTCTGACCAACCAAAAAATAATTTAAAAAAGTACGTAAAAATGTACTTTTTTTCATAAATTATGTACTTTTTTTGATAAATTTGGAATCCGAACCCTAACTTAAGTGGAATATGAAAAAGGGAAATATAAATACAGGAATTTATTTTTATATGGAAATTTACCTGAAATATTCCGGAAAACTGAATATTCCACAAATATTCCACTAATGGAAATAGGTTATTAGTGAATAAAAAATTTTTGGAATAAAAAAATTGCAGGATAGGGACAGGAATCCGTCCGGTTAGACACTTCCTTTTTTATTTTATCATTTCCGTTTAATAATATTGTTATTATAATGTTATAAATATAATGTTTAAGTATATTATGTTAAAAATCAGTTCAACAAAAACTCAACTCTGTATTTTTCATCTAGTGGGCATATTTACACTTACTTTTTTTACAACTATGAATGGCAACGGTTTTGTTTTTACACTACGATTAGAAAACGATTGCCGTTTGTTAATGTATGTTTTCTTAATGTCTGCGAAATAATTTAGTTAAATATATTATTTTTTGTTATTTATTTATTTAATTTTCTTGCCAAAAAAAGACAATATAATAGTGTGTCCGTGAATTTTTACTATGAGATTGTACAATAAAGTACATAGAAATATTTTTCAATATGCATTTTATATACTGTGGTTTCTTATTTTAACACTGATGGCGTAAATAACAAAAAATTATAAAATAGGGACCTGATGCTGATTGCTGCTGCTGCTGGTATATTAGACAGACATCAAATAACCTAAAAAAAAGTACTTGTCAATGTCATGTCTTTAAGCTTTTGCATTTCATATTTTTCTCTTTTTTATAAGGAGGAGTTAGTAGTACAGCATTTACAATACACACGTTTATTCTTTTATCCCGGTTTTTTTTCCTTTGAATTCTGAAGCAATTGTAATATTTGAAAATGTCTTGGATTTTCGGAAGACGGCAGCAACCACAAATACCGGACGATATTTCAGGTACAGGAGAATCAACTAGTAGTGGTGGTACTGCGGGTTCCATGTCAGGTGATGAACGTCTAAGTAAAGCGGAGAAAAAAGCAATGGAGGCTTATAGATTTGATTCGAGTGCACTCGAACGTGCAGCTGAAGCAGCAAAAACACTAGAAAAATCAAGTTAGTATTTATTAAAAAAATCCTTATGTTATCTACCTATTGAGCTGAAAGACAACAATGACATAATTTTGTTGTTGTATTGCATAATTAAATTAGACCACCTTACATAGATTTTTAATTTGATAGCAACATAACTGAGTAATTCCAATTCGAAATATGAATTTCAGTTTTTTTCAATTATTGGAGAAAGATGAATTCGGGAAGAGCTTAAGGTTAACAGTAACACTGTTATACAATTAGATTTGAGAAGTTTTTTTTTTAATCTTAGCCATATATCTTAGCCATATTATTGGAGAAAGATGAATTCGGGAAGAGCTTAAGGTTAACAGTAACACTGTTATACAATTAGATTTGAGAAGTTTTTTTTTTAATCTTAGCCATATAGGTATTTAAGTGTTGAATGCAAAATATAGGTAGGTATCCATATTTTCAATGTATTTTTATATTATTATTTTAGAGCATTCTCGAGAGGCATTAGAGTTATCAAAATTACAAGAAAGCACTCGTCAACAAGAATACATGTCTAAGGTAAAAGAATACGAAGCTCATGTTGAACAAGCCAAAGTGGAACAAAAACGAATTGACCACGAAGAACGTAGGAAAACACTAGTCGTAAGTATAATTTCGTCTTAAAATTATAATATAAGGTACCTATCATTATTTAACCTTTTTGTTTCTAGGAAGAAACAAAACAACAAGCACAAAGAGCACAATATCAAGACCAGTTGTCTCGAAAACGCTATGAGGATCAATTAGGTCAGCAGCAAAGAGTTCAAGAGGACAATTTGAAAAAGTACAAATTTTATAATTCCTTACTCAATATTTTCTTAACTGATTTTTTTTATTATTATTTTAGACAAGAAGAAAGTGTGGCGCGTCAAGAGGCAATGCGTCGACAAACGATTGAACATGAAATAGAAATGAAAGAGAAGAATCGTCTTAAAATTTTGGAACATGAATTGAGAGCTAAAGCAAAAGTTGATCGTGAAAATCGTGACTTGACACTAGAACAAATACGTTTAAAGGCCCAAGAAAATCGGATAACGGTTCTTGAAGGAATAAAGTGAGTAAATTTAATGAGAAAATTTAAATGTTTTATGATAAATAACTACTTATTGATTAACGACTTTTTATCAATTTTTTACATAAAAAAAAATTCAACAGAAAATGTATATCCCTAAATAATATATAAATTTTCAGGACAGCTGGAGCAGTTTTGGGTGCTGGAGCTGAAGCAATGTTAACAGATTGGGATAAAGTTTTAACCGCTGCAGGAGGATTGTCTTTGCTAGCGTTAGGTGTGTATTCCGCAAAAGCAGGAACTGGTGTTATATCGAGATATATCGAGGCCAGAATTGGTAAACCATCTTTGGTTGGAGAAACTTCTAGATTTGCGTTATTGGAAGCCATTCGTCATCCAATAAAGTATGTGAAAAAGTTAAGACTAAAACCAGCTGACGCTTTACAAGGTGTTATTTTGAATCCAAACCTTGAAGAACGGCTGAGAGATATTGCCATTGCTACTAAAAATACAAGAGTTAATCGTGGTTTTTATCGCAATATTTTAATGCACGGTCCTCCTGGAACTGGTAAAACTATGTTTGCGAAAAGATTAGCATCTCATTCGGGAATGGATTATGCTATTATGACTGGTGGAGATGTAGCACCAATGAAAAAAGATGGTGTTAGTGCTATTCATAAAGTTTTTGATTGGGCTAAAACATCAAGAAGGGGCTTATTACTGTTTGTTGATGAAGCTGATGCTTTTCTTAGAAAGCGATCATCCGAACAAATTTCCGAAGACTTACGTGCTGCCTTAAATGCGTTTTTATATCAAACCAGTGAACAAAATTCAAAATTTATGTTAGTTTTAGCTAGTAACACACCTGAACAGTTTGATTATGCTCTTAATGATCGCTTAGACGAAATGGTTGAGTTCACTTTACCTGGTTTGGAAGAGCGTGAAAGATTATTAAGATTATACTTTGATAAATTTGTATTGCAACCAGCAGCTGAAGGAGCAAAGTAAGTTACATCAGCAAACAAATTACATAAAATATGTTTATATATGTTTTTATACCTTTTTTCAACAAGAAATATTAGTGACTATGACTACTTTATTTTTATTAGAAAAATTATTTAAACATACTATAAATTTTTTATTGAAATTATTATTATTATTTTATTATTATTAGTTTGTTATTATTGTTTGATTCCACTGATTCTGATTCTGATTCCGTTTAATTTGAACAACTTTAAAGTTGAATTTTAATCATGCTCAATTTTATTTATCGAACAGGAGGTTTAAACTAGAACAATTTGACTATAGTGCTTGTTGCAGTAAAATGTCCAAAATATGTGAAGGTATGTCTGGCAGAGAAATTTCAAAATTGGGTGTATCATGGCAGGCTGCAGTTTATGCTTCAGAGGAAGGCATTTTAACAGAAAAAATGGTTTTAGATCGTGCTGTAGAAGCAAGTCACCAACACAAACAAAAGGTAAACTCGTTAAAAAATGTTTAAGACATTTTCAATAATCTTTATTTTTATTTTAGATGGCCTGGTTATCTGAGAAGGAAAAGTCAGATCATAAATCGATAACAGGAAGCCAAGCACCTTAAAGTTTTGATCATTATGTAGAAATAAACTATTGTTTAGGTATTATTGTTAATTAATATTAAGACTGGAAATGTGGTTCACTTTTAAATTATGTGAAATTTCCGAATTCCTGAAAGGTTTTAAAAATTTTATAACGTGGAGGAAATCTGTACTGTTAAATTTTTTCTAGTTTTTTTTAATGTTCAATAATTACTTCATCAAAGTTGTAGGTACATGATTTCGATTGGAATTATTAATAACGCTAGTAAAAAATTAGATTTTTATTGCCTTAAATTTTTTAACTAGCATCTGGCAATGCTCTTTTCAAGATGGGTTTAAATTGAAACTGAAATTTAATTGTGATTTCAAGAAAAAGATGAAATAGTGGAAGTTGGTTATAATCTTCCGAAAAATCTATTCAAATACTATGTTAATAAATTTTTAGTTTCACTTGATATTAAACAAACTACCATTGAATATTATTAAACTCTCAAAGTTCATTATTTGATTAATTGGATTAATTGTTTCAAAATAGTACGTTTTGGTTAACAAATAAAAATGACGGTTTAGGGAAATTTATATTAAACTTCTCTGTCAAAAATATAAAATTAAATTTATAAATACGTAGGTTAATTTTGATTATTTTTTAATAAAACTGGAAAAAGAAATCGTTTTCATAAAATTAAATGAACTTTTATTGAATTTAAAAAAATCTGTCCAAATTGATTAAAAAAATATATTTTTTTTAGTGGAAACAAATATCTTCAATTTTTTGCAAAGTTTTAGATTAACTTAAAATCATTAAAATTTTTGTCGCTTCGATCTATGAACTTCTTGAGTTGTTAGATAGGAACGAAATTTTAGGGATTGGAAAATGATACTTTTATCTAGATACATATCATTTTTGGGTTGAAATTAGTGAGCTAGTGACTCTACTAAGACGAATGTTTTAGTTTCGTACAAAAAATAGGTACGTAATACTAATACTTAATATAATTTTTTATATCTGTAAAAACCTACGCAGTACTCTTAATGCTACATAAGGCTTAACTTCTATTATTTTCTCTTAACATACAAAAATTGATTCCTTATTATGTTTTAGTTTTTGAAATATACTTTATATATAAATAAAAAAATACATCAGTGATGAAGAAGAGAAAGAAGCATATTTTTTTTTTAGAAGATCGGAATCCCAAGCTAGTTGGGAAAACTAGCTTGGACTACCGACTAAAACCCCACCTTAGCTGCTGAGTGGCTGCACGTGGTACCACCTTACGGTATTTCGTCACGAGCAGCCCAGCCCTCCTCAACTATCTTCTTGTACCATACTGAATCGATATCAAACCGTTTTTAATCGGGTTGCTGTTCGTTGCGGTTGAAGTGTTCTTGAAAATAGCATATTATTTAAATAATTATTTGACATAATACGGTGCAAATGGTACAACATGTAAAACAATTTTTGATTTATTTATAATAATTTCAATTTTAAACAAAAATTTTTTTTGGTAAGTCAAGTGCTTTGACTGAAATCATAAAAGACGACTGTAAACTCAATCAAATCTTCGTGGACTTAACAGAAAAATAATTATTTAATTTTTCTAAAATAATAAATATAAAAAAATATGTTTTATTTCCCACGTTTTTTAAAATTATTTTATAGTGTCTTAGCATTTACATTTTGTTCACGTCGAAGTGTATAGGCACCTTTAGCAAAAACAAAAAATATTTTGAATTTTTCGGTTTCATTGAAAATACATTACTTATTAATTTTTAAATTTTTTCAGATAAAATATTCAGAAATATCCTTTTTTTTTTAATTATATTATCAATTGAAATTTCGTTTCATTTAAAAAATCTTTTATAAACTCACATTCTCTTTACAAATGATCTTTTATTTTAATTTTTTTTTTCTTTGGGATAGAAAAAAAAAAGGTAAAATATCGCTATCTTTCCTCTTAATCAAATATTTATTTTGGTTAATAGCTCATTCAGGTCTAAATAAAAAATTTTGAAAAATAAATATTAAATCATAAAAATTATAAATCAATCATCTATTTCTAATGAATATTTCGTTTATGTTCTGCTTTCTTTCATAACCATTAATACACATTGCTTTGCTACTTATAACATAATATTCATAAATGCAGCACTGCTTGAAAATAGCTTAAGTATATTCACATGAATGAATATTTATAGCAGAAAGTAAATTTTTGAGCAAACAAAAATACTTCCAACAATTTAAATTTATTTATCAAAATTTATACATAAATAACAGGCTTTAAGTTTTATTTATTATTTTTGAAATATTTATCAGTTTTATTTTTCTAAAAAATATTTGCTTATATTTGCTTTCCGATGAGTGGTGAAAATGATGCAAAACATATTCATAGAAGTATTTTAAAACCTAGTCATTCTAGACATCAAAATAGCCGCCGTTCAATCAAGTTCGATGAACAAAATATACGTAATACTTTTCACCCGCCAGATAAAGTAAGTTGCAATTTATTTATATTATAAAATTATTTAAATTTTCTTGCCCTTTTCCAATCTAGACTTATGGTCATGACATCATTGATGAGCCAAAAACACCTTTTGAAAAGGAAGCTGATCCAGTAGATTCAGATGCTTTAAGACAAAAATTACTCAAACTTGAAGATGAAAACAATAATAATAAAAAAACAAGCTTAACATTTGAAGAAAAACGTAAGCAACATTACAATATTGGTGCAGCTCTAAATAAAAACGAAAATACTGAGGCAAAAGATCAGGACGATCAAGAATCTGCCGCTAATAAATCTCAGCAATTTATAGAAAAACGACGTCGAATGGCAGCTTCTGAATATGAATATGCTAAGAAAGAAGGTAGAAATGATCTAGAAGATGAAGAAACAAAAGACATAATGCGAAAATCAGATGAATTGGGAGAGTCTTCTAAAGGTTACAATAATAATTAATGGAAATTATTGAACAATTTTGAAAACATTGAAAATATAAAAGTGTCTATTAAAATCAAAACGTTGCTAATTACAAAAAAAGTCTTTCGACAAAAACGAGACAAAACATTTCTAATTACACCAGTTTTATATGAAAAAAAAAAACAAAACAGACGATTCAGATAAATTTTTCATAGCAAAAAAAAAAAATCTGTGAATGCAGTTTGAAAAGTCGTACATAAAACTTTATTTTTTCAAAAAATGGAATAAGTAATGTTTTGATTTTAGTTGACACAAAGTTTTCATTAATGTAAAAGTAAATGGCTGTAATTTATTTCTGATTTATTGGTAATAATTTAGAACTAATGTTTTTTTCTTAATAATTTAACATTACAAATTAGATGTTGAAAGCTCTAAAAACTTTTATTAAAAATATTGGGTAAAATATGTACGTACAGTAAGATGTAAGATGTTATCTATTCAAAGGAAAATCGTGTTTGTGAAGCGTGAAAAGGCATACATTCTAGTCTCAGAGAAATTATGATCATTGTAATGGATGTCGAATTCCACTTTTGAGCTAAATTTCGCCTATCACTGTTGTGTCTGTGTTTAAGGGCCTTAAATTTTACAAATGATACATACTTTTAATAAAGTTACTGAGATATTATATTTTTTTATTAATTTTTATGGAAGTTTGAAAAAAAAACATAAATTTTATAATGAGTGATATATGTATTTTTTCATCATTTTTTTTTTTTTTACAGAAAAATAATTAGTATAACATAATTATGTACATTAGATGATGTTTCCATCATTGAGTACAGATAATTGTTCATAATTTTTTTTTTATTTGTGATTACCTAGAGTCTAGACCTAACGCTATTTAACATTTTTTTAAAAAAGTTAAAATATTAGAGAAAATCAAAACATACTTTTGAAATTTATTTATACTTTATACTTAATGTTTAACAATATTTCAATTAATAGAGAATTGAATACTGATTTTAGTATTAGATTTAATTTGGAAATCCAATACTTTAACTTGATTCGGAATACACTAAATAATTGTTATTAATACTAAATGGTTTAAGTTTATAATGTTATTTTATTTTGTTCCTCAAGTCCAAACTTACATAAGATTTTGATCATTACTGAATGTGAATATCTTAAACGTAAAAATATATTTTTTTTCCTAAAGTGTGGTAGTTTACATATAATTCTACTTATTTTAAAATCTATTTTAAAGTTTCTGTTGATTTGTATTATTTTTGCGTTATTCTATCATGGAGTTAAGAAATTAATGTTTATATCATAACGTTAACGTTTTGGACATAATTGCACTAAACGTATACATAAATAAAATAATTTAAAAAAAAATTAAATGTCAGGCAAATACCGCGAATATTAGAGCGGATGAAACCATAAATCAAAACAGGATTAGGTATCTACTGTGGAATGCATAAATGTTTTTATTTATTTATTGCCATTTAATTTTCAAAATTCTTAACACTACGTGTATAGAATCAAATAATTTATCTCATTTATTCCAATATGTATTTTCAAAATTATTGTTTAAAACCGTATCTATCTTTAAATTCATAAATTTTTTTGCTTTTGTATCCGTATTTTTTTTTAAGAAACGAATTTTAAAGATTTTACGATTATTTCCTTTAGACCTATTTTGAAAAATAAGGAGGAACAAGACACACTTTTGACCTATGTTCGAAAAAGAAAATTGCATAAATATTGTCGACCCGAAATTATATTATCTTAACTATAAAATTTTCAAAAATATGTTAGTATGTAGCTAATTTTTTTTATTATTCGAGATTCCTCTCTGCTGTATCTTCAATAGTTTCAGAGTAAAAACACAATGTACTTAATGATGTAACGATGTAAGTAACATAAAGTAAGTTAAGTTAAAATATTACATCGCAAGGAACAAAATATGTAATTTAAAACACAATATTATAATGTGGTAAATTCCATTAATACTTTAAAATCGAATTTTCTCGAAACATACTTTTCGTAGGTAAGGTAGTATAATTTTGGGTCGACGACATATTGTACATATACTTTATATATTTAAATATCGGTCTTCAATCCAGGATATTAATAGTAAATCTACGAAGAAAAGGACAATTTGTAGTCCGATTTCATTGGATTTGGAAACAGGTGTCAAAAGTGTGGAACTGATAATAATTTCAACGTAAATATTTTTTTGCCGCGTATAGGAACGAACAAAATGTTCAATCTATCATTCTATCTAATCTAATATAATGAAATCGATCTCTGTTTGTTTGTCCCTAATATTTCTTCCTGCTTTAAAAAAAACAGAACTTATTCAAATTTTACAGCGAAGCAATCGGTAAAATATAACTCAGTGTTGAATAATTTTGTAAAATAAATGAACTTTTCTAGTCCCCTGACCATGCTCATGGGCTTATAACTAGTTTTAGTTGTATTAATATAAACAACAAATTTATTTAATCTTTTATTTCATTTATTAGTTATCGTTTTCTTCCTTCACCGAATCCAAGAAGTAAGTATACTTATAATCACAAATATATATTATCTTTACGCTTTACGACAGAAACTTACTGCAACTTTTGTATAAACTATAAAAAATACTTTTAATAGAAATTGCTCTTTTAGTTATAAATGTTATAATAATTATAATATCCAGTTTGTTTTTTGTTTTAACATCTATATGTGTATTTATTTTGTGATCGATGTTATCTAAGTAATATTTATAAAAGTTTTAAACAATTTAAAATTATAATTTTTTTTTATTCAATTTCATTATGTTGCTCTAAAATAATTCCTTGCAATATTACAATTTTAATGTCTTAATGAATTAATTAAAAAATATGTTTAATTTAATTTAAATTTTTATATGCTCACAGCACAAATAATTAAAATTATATTTATTCTAAATTTATTACTGTTACATATTTTTACATATTTAAATTATAAATATGCTGATAATATCTTAAAAGTATTATTAGAACAAAGCAAAGCGAAATATTGAGAACATGGTACCACACTAAGTTTTCCTTAAAATCTTAAATAAATAACTGGTTAACAAATATTTAAATTGTAAAAAGAATTGTTTTCTTTCTGTAGTTACATATATATTTTTTTTAAATCATAAAATTATAAAACAATTATTGAATGAGTTTAATCAAAGTAAATTTTTTTTTAGTTCAAAAAGATCTACATACTTTTAAATATTTGAAGAATTTTGTTTCCTTTCATCAAAATAAAGATTCTTGAAATTTTTACAGGGTTATACAGGATATATTGAATAATTATTTAGTGGTAATTTATAATGTGGTAAAATGCAAAATGCGTAATAATAAATAATAAAAAATATATTATGTTATGTATATAAATAATATAAAATTTCCATGAAATTAAAATAATTATAATAATTATGATTTTTTAGTGAGTTAAATAAGAATTAAATAAGATTTTTTTTACATATAAATAATATTTAAGCCATGTTGTTTTCTATTGTATTTTTAATACTCTTTTAATATATTTTGTAATTATTGTTTTCTATTCTATACATTTTTGTTCATTTAAATTTTTAATCTAATTCTAAAATGATTAAAAAAAAATACTCTTTTATTTTCTTTATCAGTTCTTTTAATTGATTTTCTAAAGTAAATTAAAAAAGAAAAACCAAATGTTTTGAATTTTTTTTTTTTTTTTATTATTGAAAAATTGTGTAGATTCTTAAAAATGATAACTTGAAATATGTTGACGGCAATAATGCGCTAAAAGTGTCAAATTTAGAATATTCTTTTATATCTTGTATAAATATAACGTAATGAAGTCTTATTCTCTCTGATCTATTAGATTTTTTAATTTATTAAAACAACAACCGAAATGAGTGTTGTGGAACTTAAACGCTGTGGACTCACATAATTTTATTGGAAAATAAAACTTTTAGTAATAAATGGAAAAATATTAGATACTCAAGTAAAGTGAGCGCATGAATTTTTAGGCGTTCAATATCTTGAGTTTATCTCACGCCTGTTATATGCCTTTAAAATGAACGTTCTTACGTAGTATTTTTTTTAGGGTAATAATATTTTTAGATAATTATATTTGAATTTTAGTCAACGATTTTCGAAATTTGAAGGTTTCAAAATTTTATAAATAAATCTTTAGTGGCTGATATAAGTATTAAACTTTACGTTAATAATTCCATTTGGTTTCCTTTTTTTTTCTTTTTTAATTTGGCAGAGTTATGGAGTTATTTATAAGTTTTTATACAGAGTTCGGTAAGCTACCACATAATCTAGAAGTGTTTCTCCGATTTTCAGACTTAATTAAATTTTGACAGTGGTTTTCCTTATTATTTTCTCTAAATTTTGTCGTTATACACCAGTACAAACTTAATACGAGAAAAAGTGCTAATACTGCTGCCATTAAAGCCATTAAAATAACTGAATTATCATTAAAAGCTTCAATTGGCTTACCATTATGCAATTCAACAAACATATCCAATCTATGAGATTCAAAAATTGGATTTGCATCACCAATTTGAATTCGGCATAAATAACGCCCATAATTGTGCACTTGAACATTCGGAATAATTAAAATTTTTCCAATACTATTATCTCTACAAAATAAAAAATATCTATATTAATATGTAAATAGTATGTATATATAATAATTATGTATAAAAAATAGCAGGAAAAGGCTTATTATTAAAAAAAAAAAGACACATAAACTTTCCAGACAAATTTTAGGAATGTTGTTGAAAAGAAGAAATCTATCGAAATGTGTTGGAACTAAATCATAATATAAAATAATTTCACAACATAAAAACTAACCTTGAGCTCGATTCTTCTTGTCCATCTGGTTTAATTAAATTACCATTAGGGGTTTGATGAAACCATGTCACTTCACTTCTGGCGTCTGGAAGGCTTACCTAAAATAGGACATATTATTAAAATATAGAAATGATTATAATAAATCTAAATTAATATAATAACTCAGTTCAGTTTTCAATCCAAATGTCAATATTTGCATTGGAAAAAATTCACGGTTCATATAAATACAACTATGTACACTACTTGCCATTACATTTTTCAAGTGAATGTATTATGTATTATACATTTTGACAGGTGTTAATAGTAATGTTTGTGTAATAAGACATATGAATTTCCAACTATCTTTTCGTTTGTATTATAAAAAAGAAAACGGTAGGCAAACTATTAATTTCTTGTGCTTTAATTTAACTCACCTTTCCAACGAATGCCTCGCAATAGAATCGTGCTGAGCTTCTCAATTCAGCAAATTGATCGTGTGGTCTGAAAAATAATTAATTTAATTAATTTATGTAAGTATTTAAGTAGTATAATGGGATATACTTTCTATTTCTTGGTTTTGCGACAGACACTAGATCACAAACAAAACATTTTTTATCAAAATATTAATTTTCATTAAGTCTTTAGAATGCTTTCGTTATTTTTATTTAATTGCTCAGAAAAATTATGTGAGCTTGATTTTAGATCGTATTAACTAACTACTAACTATAGTGTTTACTAATGCTTTTGATAACTAAATAAAAGTATAATGTTTTTAATGATTTGAAGTTCTGTTCTGTTCTGTCGGATAAATGATTAAATTTAATGTAAGTAGTAGGATTTTTCGTTTTGAGCTGAATGTGAGTTTATTTTTTTAATCAGTTTATTTTGAGAGCCTATTTAAAATGATAATAACTACAGCTAGACCCAAACGATGAAATATATTTAACTTACTTATAAGTTGCTAGAGGTACATCAGGATTGTTTTCTGAAAAGAGAAAAACGTAAAGCGAAATATTATTATTTATTGCTCAATTCAGTTCATCATATTACACCAATTACTTAGATCTATTATATTATATAAAGTAGAATCTAACATAAAAATTGCATTACATTCTAATTAAAATTAAATAAATTTAAAACTTTAAAAGAATACAATGTATATAACTAAGATAGGGGGTTTATAAGGTATTAGATAAAATAGGAATGAGATATTTTATTAATCCTTCTATAGCATAATTTCAAGCATTTACAATTTTTAAATCTATAAAATTATATCATTGTGTTCTTTATTTTTGCTAAGACAAAATTATAAAAGGTATAAATAATGATATGAAAATTATGTTTTATCATGTATGTATACGAAGATTTAAAGCAAAAAACTGTAACATTTTAAAGTACCGAAAAAAAAAAAAAAACCTGAAAAAAAAATTCCAAGAAGAAAATCTAATTAAACTTTCTCTGTTGATTCACTTATTTATTATTATGTAGAATTTTCTGGGAAAATTTTATTAAAATATTGAGAAAAGTAATTCTTTTGCTGTCTTATAATGAAATAAATTTCTTGGAACATATTTCTGTTATATCCTTTTCAGTTTATTATAAGTAGGTACATACATTAGAAAATTTCTTGTGAAATTTTATTCTTTATGGTTATGCCATTAACTAAATTTTTATTCTATAGTTTAAATTTCAAAATCTCGAGTTTCTTTGGTAAACATAGAATATGTATAGGATAACATCCCATAAAAATGATGGATACACTCTGGCTACTTTTTCGTAGTAATAATTAATAATAATGTAAAAATGTAAAAGTTTTTTTCTGTCTAGCGTTCGATATTTTTTTTTATTTTACTACACCTAGTTTAACTTATAATAAGAATAACTGAAATTAATTTTCAATTTATTATTTCACTGAATTTTATTGGTCAAACATATAATTCAAAAATCTTAAACGATGAAAATCAAGAGAGATTTTTTCAATACTAAATTGTTATATTGAGACGACAATCTTAATTAAGAAAATTATCGATTTATTTCGAATGATAATGAATTAATGACGATTCAGTATTCATATTACACATATTACAAAGATTTTAGTTAATATGCCTAATTGTGAATAAGTAAAAAATTAAATCTGTATCCATCTAGATTTTGATTAATTTTATACTTATTGTTTTAGATTTTATGCATTAATGTGGCGCGCGAAGAGCACTTTTTTTTATTTCCCCGCTCCAATACTTCTTTCCCAGTCAAATACAGTACCTACCAAGAAAGCCAATTTTCTCAATTATTAAAAATACTAAAATAGAAAAATGAAATTTTCATATATGTAGTACAATTTGGTATTCAATAATTTTTTTTTGCTTTATGATATTCTGTTAATAATACATTTTTAAAGATTGAATCGGTTGGAATTTTCAAAAATTATACTGCAACAATAAAGACCATAAAAAAAATCGTAAACATTTTGGCGCCCCCCCCCCCCCTTCTTCCCGAATGAAATTCCTGGATACGAGCCAGTGAAATACAAGTAGATACTTATGCTGTATAATAATCTAAAAGTAGTAGCTTTAGATAACTTGTCGACATAAACGTGACTACATTGTTTGGTAACAGTTTTGGTTACGAAAACGATTTTGTACAAGAAATATACATAATTTAGTTTAAAATCTATGTGCTATATGTCATGTACATACATATACATATATGAAAAATGTGTACATATATAATACATGCATACATGCAAAAAAAAAATTTATCAAACATTTATTGTACTTACTTGCAGATAGCAATTGAACATGATGAGTTATTTTGTGAGTATCGTTTCTTAAAATGCAAGTATAATTTCCAAAATCATTCGGTCTAATGCTATTTGTACCAATAGTTTGATTGGAGCCAGTTGGTATAATAATAAATGATGAATCTTCTGATTTCCAAGGATACGGTTTTGCATCTTTAAACCTTTAAATATAATAATAATAATAATATAGTTTAATAAAATACCAAGAATTAATTTGAAAAAAAAAAATATATAAAAAATAAAATAAAAAATGAAAATTAAAGTTCAGTCAAACAAAAAACCGCGAAAATAAATTAAAATTTACACGATCAACTGAAAATGATCGATCACATCACACATAAATCTTTTGAACAAAATAGCTATCCTTTAATAAAGATTCACTTTTATAAAAAAAAAAGGAAAGTTAAAATGTACATACATACTTTGAATATCGATTTCTTACAAAGTAAAGTATTGATTTTTTGCACTATATAATATAATGTTTGTAATCCATGAAAAAAGATTCAAATCAAATTAATAACAACAAATACAAATACCTAATATATATTGTGAAATTTCGAATTTTTGATACACCAATTCTATAACTTTGAAATATACGACCAATAGTCCTTGTCTACAAACAACTGATACGAAAAATTTTTCTTAATAAAAAATTAATAAAATTCTGATTTGATTTGTTCAAATTGCAAACTATTACAACTATTTTTATACTTATATTACATTATTTCCCCAATAAAGAAACTGAAAGGCTGCAATCCTTATCAAAAGTAAATAATTCTTTATTTGAAAAAGAGAACAAAAAAATAATAATAAAATAAAAATTCCTTATGATCATTACAAACGAAACGAGATGCTGTATTTTATTCCAAAATTTTTTTTATAAATAAGTGTTCAAAACATAATAATGTTTCGATTTTTGTCTGTTTTTATTTTTTTTTTTGGTTTTAGCCGAAAAAAATAAATAAATTTGCATTGATTTCTAAGAATTTTATTTCTGATTGAAGAAAAAAGAAGCCAGACGAAATTTGATCGACAAAAGAATAAGAGAAAAAAGGAATTAAATCGAAGATTTATATTTTTTGCTTGTATATATTTTTTTTTATTGAAAATTTAAATTAAAAAGAATCGAAGAAGAAGAATATACCCTAAATCAATATCAAAATATACACATTTTGTGTACATACATATACGAAAGTTCAAAATACATTTTCATTTTTATATTAAGCCTAGGTATATCAATGAATGTATAAATTTAAAATGAAATTATTTTATAGCTATTATAATTTATAATTATTGTGTTTAAGTTTAAATATTTAAAATAGTTACAAATGTACTATATTTGCTATATACATACATAGCAGTTTTATTAAAAAATTTTAAATCTCTTTCTTTGTTTGTTAGTTTATTGAGGAAATAGTTTTCATATTCACAATATATAAAAGTTTGAAAAAAAAAAAAACAAAAAAAAGAGCTTCGAAAATTCTTAAAATGAATAGCTGCTTTTTTATCAAAGATTTCAAACGATAAAATAACACATGAACTTATATTGATATGAAATAACATAATTTAATCCTAGAAAGATAGGTACATAACATACGTATATTATTTAAAAAAAATTTAGAATGAAAATAAAATTAGTTCTTTTTCTATAAATTTTTTAACCAATAAAAAATTTGCTAAGTACAACATTTCAAAACCTTATTTGGTTAAACCAAAAAGTATACGCCAATATTACTACCATGTGAATATAACAGCATATAAACATAACGACATTTAATTATATTGTAAGAAACATAATGTCCAAAGTATCAGGCAAAAACTGATTTTATTGTTCATACTGTTCATATTGTTCATATTATCTTATATCTTTTTTTGACATAGTATTATAATTATAATTTAGTGGAGATATTTATAAATTCTCAATAATCAAATTAAAAAGAAGAAGAATAAATGTTCGTTTTATTTTTATTTTTTTTATAAGAATCATCGCTTCAGAACGTCTGAAGAATTTTAAAAATTGCCTATAAGTTTTAAATTAAAGTTGGTTTTAAAAATAAATTTCTCAATAAATTATATTATAACTTCTACGTTATAATGGTACCTTACTAAGTTAAGTTTGGAAAAATTAATTGTTGTGTTTTTTGTATGACATGGGTAGTAGAAAATATTATAAATAATTTTTTTATAAAAAAAATTAAATTTATCCAATGTGCATTAAATTATAAAATAGTTCAGAATTTGGTAATCAATTATAATAACTTTTTTAAAGAGAGCCAGAGATATGCCAGCTTAGTCTGTGATGACGACGCCGCAGTGGCGCGTTCAAGTACCAAAATACTTTTATATCTTCTACATATATAAATAAAAATTAAAATGACCATCTAAGATCTCTGAAAGGTATTCAGCGATTACTTCGAAATTTTGATACAACGTTGCATTTGAATACAGGCGTGTTTTTATATACATAATATATGCATAAAAACTTTCTAGCTGATCCGCAGCAACATTTGGCCGAGTGCATTTAATATAATATAACAAATAAAAACTGTAGGAATATATCCATAAAGGAAGTATAAATAGAGGAACTAGTCCCATACAAAAAATTCGAATAAAAAAAGTTAAACAAAATTAGATCAGACCCCCAAGCTTTTATTTTTGTTTAGAATATATCGCTATAACGAGAGAGCTTTATAGCTTTTAAAATATTTTTTATATAAAGCTTTTAAAAATAAACAAAATATTTCCTTTATTATAATTGTATTTTAATGTTTACTAGTATTTGTTCTCTATGAAAAAAAAAATTGGGTTAGATAAATGTAAATAAAAAAATTATATTTGAAAGCATTAATAAATTCATTTTATTTCATGTTTATTTACATATCGTCGGTCACGTGCAAAAAGCACGAAACTGTAAGTTTGGCCGTTTTGACCTAATATTGTACAAAAATCATAAAAAAACTAAAATTTGAATATGTTCAAAGTCGAAAGTTCTCATAAATTATTCGCAATGACTATTTATATTTTCCCGAAAGTACCAAAACGTGCTACAAAAAAAGAAAAAAAAAAATTCAAAACCAATTTTCTCAAAACTATGTTTTTGCAGTTTCGTGATTTTTGCATGAGACCGACGATGCTCACATTATTTTATATTATTGGAATAATGATTTTGTTTGTTCTTTTATTTTGATTTGTACTTTCACAAAAGTGTTAATAACAAACTCCAAAAATTTAAATTTATGTTCATAACTTTCGTCTGTTTCGGTGAACCAGAAATCATATTTTTTTGATAATTTTGTTACGTCCAAACAGCAATGTAATTGTATACTGTTTGTTAAATTTTTTTTTTTATAAACATTTTGAGCAAAATAGTTATCAAAAAATTTTATATGAAATCTGTTAATTTCAAACAGATCATCTTTTGGTGCTAATATAAAAATTTTTCTGATTTCAATACAAGGATATCATTAGTTTTTTTTTAAAGTTTTTTTTATGATTGAGGTCGATAGAAGATAACTTGTTTAGCCGACTACTTTTTATGGAGCTCTAACTTCATGAATTAGTAAAATATTTACGTGAAGGTTGCACATTAAAAAAAGTGCGACTACCTACTCATTAATATATAAAATAAATTAATAAATACTTTACTTTATATTATTCAAATTATTTATACTTATTTTAATTCCGTATCCAGATTGATAAATTTTCAATAATAATAAAATATTCCGGTATAATTTTCTTAATGTTCTTAATGTAAAATTTAAATAATTAAAACAAAGTTCATGCAAAATATTTTAATATACATGTACCATTAAATGCAAAACACTGTTATTTTAAAGAACGAACTAATTAAACGTAAATTCACGAAAAAAATAAAACAATGTCTCCCACTATCGTTTAAGAATATTTTATCCAAAGGATATAGGTAAAATATTATGACATATTATCTCTTTTTTAATGTAAAAATTAAATTGTAGTAGATATATTTATTGATTTGAAATAACTTATGATACGAATTTCATAAATTTCAATGAAGACGAAGATGCTAGTTTTTGAAAAAAAAAAAATCATAGATGCAATAAATTGATATTAGCACATCACAACAATACATATTTAGACACATATTTTTTCATTTATTCATTATAGCAAAGATGACATATTATAAAGATAAGAAGCACAGGAATAAGTGTAGTTTTCTCCCGCCAAAACTTCTCTTTGTGTTGGTTGTTTTTTTTTTTTATTTACACTTAGTTTTTATATGATTTTATTATAGGTGTTCAATAGACAAAATCAGGGATGGACCCGATGAAATATTTTTTAAATAAAAATTCTTAAATTTAAACGTGTAACACGGATAAAATTTTAGTTCTATTTTTCTTAATTTTAATTAAAGCACTTTAAAATACAAAAATTCGACAGCGAATAAAAGGATTTACTAAAAATTCTTGGCGATACTGCCGTTTGAAAATTTTGAAGGGCCATAACTCCAAAATGGGGGCCTTCCCGCAACAACCGTTTCGGATTTAACATTTTAAGGACCGCCTCTATTATCTACCCAAAAATAGGACAAATGGGGCACAAAAAAATTTTTTCCATACAAAAATGTATCAAAACTTTGGAAGGCCCTATCTCCGAAACGGGGCCTTTTGCCCCAAGAACTGATTTCAGTTTTGGGAGTTTGGGCACCTCCTCTACCCCCCTCCAAGTTTCAGCCCATTCTGAGAGGTTCAAGGAAACGGAAGTTTAGCCAAATTCTTTATTAAAATAATTGTAACAGTGGTAGGAATCAACATTAATTAAACTGGATAAAATTATAATTTTATTCATTTTAATGAACATTATTTCCACCTTGCTTTCTAATTATTGCAAAATATTTTTCTTAACAATCTTGATATAACTGGCGGGTGCAGATATTCAAAAGATCTAAAGAAATATATCCTTATCGATTTTTACATGATGGGAACAAAAATAATTATATTTCGATCATTATACCTGGCAAAATATACTTTTTTCCTGACATTTTAATATATTTAATTATTTTTTTGAAAAAAATTTGTTATTTTACAACTTTTTTTTTTACACAACTTAACTTCAGTTGAAAGTTTTCAAATTTAAGTTTACATCCCTAATCATTTATTTTTTTCTTTATCGTTTTGTTTTGGAAAAAAAGCAAAAATCGTGACGCGTTTAAAACAATAACATTCAATTTGATGACGCGTTTAAGGCAAAACGTGTAAAAAAAAGAAAATTCTCATTCATATACAGAGTGACTATACTTGCTTTAATTTTAAAAAGTTTACTTAAAAATTTATAAAAAAATAAGTATTTTGGGTTTTATGCTAATAATAAATTTAGAAAACAATTTTTGAAATGTTACAAAATATTTTTGTTGTTTAAAAAATAGAAATAAAGGTTTTTTAAACAAAATAATTTCAATACAACCTGAAAAATTTAAATATGTTGAGAGGAAAATTTATGCAATATACCTTGTAAATTAGAAAAATAATACACATAAAAATGTATTGCTGTCCTTGTCTAAAAAAAAGTTTACACTATGCTACTTATCTTTATAATATGTCATCTTTGATTATAGTTATGATTTTTCGTACAACTACATTCGAATTTTTATAAGTTGTGTAATTTTAAAACTAAACATCCTCAAAATTGAAATAAATTATTGAGTATTAGAGAGAATAGAAAAGCTTTTTTGTATACATATGTTTTGGGGGTCTGAAAAAATAGGAAAAAAAATAAAAACGATATTTTAAAAAGTTGTTTGACATAGTTACTCTATATTATACTTCCTTTATGATATATCCTACACAAAATACGATTAAATAAAAACAAAAATAAATAAAAAATATTTTTGTATTTGATTATTTTTAGAATTAAAATAAATTGAGTTTTCTTATGTGATTTCATGATTTATTTTTTATTTAAAAATACGTTGCAAGCTTTCCTTTTAGTTTCATTATAGTAAGTAATTTAAAATTAAGTCATAGTTTTAATTTTAACATAGTTCAGTCACAATTGTAACATAGATCAGATCAGATTTTTCATCTGCATCCCACCCTCCACCCCCCTTCCCTAGTTCTGGGATACCCCCTTTATCCTTTTTAAAAAAATAGGGCCATTCATTGGCCAAAGAGGAAGTACCGTAGTGTTTGTTACAAATAAGCATTGAGGTGGAAACCCACTGCCGCAAATCCCACTGACCAACCACCAGTTCGACCAGCGACCGAAAAAAAAAACGGAGCTGCGGCGACAATGTTCGCTCATAATTTTGCGGATGAGTTATGTGTTTTAAAAAGTATTTAAGTCATCCGAAAAAATTGCCAGATCAGTTTTATTTTTCTGAAAGCACATAACTTATCAGCGATGGATGAGTTATGTGCATTGCAAAGGATATAAATCATCGGCCAATTTTCGGATGAGTTAAAACGGATATAACTTATCCAAAATCGACCGATGAGTTAAGTACCGATGAGTTATTGCACTTCGCCACCTACAATCCGTCGTGTATATAATATTTATTTCCATTTTTTACAAATCATTTCTTATTCTATACGCTATATCGTCTGCTGAGAAATGAAACGATGTATAATGAAAAGTATAGTTTCGAGTAATTTGAGCTTAAAGATTTGAAAATTAAAAAAAATGTATGGAAAAATATCAAGTAACGTAAAATTTTCATCTAAAAAACACATTTTAATCAACATTAAGAATATTGCAAAATAGTTGTACTTATAAAATCGAGTACGAGGAATCGAATGGTGCTATTATCGAATAATGACGTATAAATATCATACGTTGTTTCATTTCTCAGCAGACGATATTATGTAAGTATGTATATATTATTATTTCATACCTACTCTTATAAATTATAAATAAAATCTTTTTTAATTGCAAATTATTGTTATCGACTTATCTATTTGTTGTAAAAGCGTATCATTTTCGAAGAAATGTTTTCTCAACAATTCATGGAAATATTAAAATAAAGGAAAAATAATTTCCATTGAAAATGTCTTTCATGAGAATTTTTAAGGATCAATTTTCCTGGAAAAATTTTTGAGACTGAGTTATTTTAAAGGATGTTTCTTCGCAAAAATTTTAATGGAAATTTTGTTCTTGGAATTTTTTTCATCAGTTTATTTTAAGCAGTCATTATTGTTATGGTTACAAAATTATCATTAAAAGGCATAATATAAAATCAATTTTTTTAACTACCAACTGTATGCTGTAAGTATTCTGTAAGTATTACATTAAATAGATCCGGTTCTAGCTCTAGGAACTTTAAAGTTTTATTGTGTGCATATACAATCCGTGCTTGAATCTAAATAAAACTGAGACAGTAAATTATTTTTATTGATAATTTAATGTTCTGTATTTATTTTCTATCGATTAGTTGTTATTTTATATAATTGATGTATGCACCCTTCTTTAATGGTATAAATATACATACATCGATAATTACTTGAATTCTACTAACTTAATTTTTTTAGCCAAAATATAACCAAAATATAATTATATTCTTTGTGAAAAAGTACAAATATTAAATAATAAATTATTTCAAGAAAAATTAAGAAATATAAATAAGCTTTTGAATGTTAACAAAGAAAGTTTTACGAATCCTTCTTATGTTTGTAGTTATGTACATTATGATTATAATGAACAAAAATATGACTGCTAAAATATTCCTAATAATAAGAAAAGAATAAAAAATAAAAATAAAACCTACTTAGTTATGTATTTTTATACAATATTTTATAGAAAAAGAATGTTTTAATGGGAAGGGAAACTCTAGTAATCGCTTGCATTCCAAATTTATGTGAAAATACATACTTCATACGTATTTCATTTGGATTTGTCGTATTATTGTTGCTGAATGTTTTTGAAGGTTAGAAAACACCTAAATCAAAAGTCTAAAGAGAAATGACGCAAACACTTGAAAAAAAACCTTTTTTAAGTAAATTTTGGAAGTTTTCCCGAAAATTCCAGTAATTTGCAGCGAAAAAGTGAATGAAAAATATAAGAGCGTTGAATGCATTTTGAACAGTTTGTTTGAAAGAAAAATTTGAGTAATTTAAACGAAAAAATAATTTTATAATATTCACATACATAATCTTGAATATGAAATTAAATTTATACCGAAATCTATCTATAAATAAATTTCAAAAAATTTTTATATTTATTTTTTACGTAGTGACTATGACAAATTTCCTTGGCCTTTTATATTAATGCTTTGTTGTTATTATGTTCGTAATGCAAAAAAAAAAACAAAGTATTTATGAATCATATGATAATTCTTAAAATAGGAATCAAATTTATCTTTCTTTAAATAAAATTTGGTTCGAACATTCAATAGGTAGCATGAAATTTTTTTTATGTTATTTGTTAAACAATCTCAATTTAAAAAGAAAATAGTATTGATACCTATGATCTGATTTTCTTCATTATTTTAGGAAAATTTTCTTTCATTTGTATTCACTTCAGATCGATTTTTGTTGAGAAATTGCCCCTGAAAATACTTTGGAAATTGCAATAAAATAATATCTTCGCATATAAACATTAAATTAAAGATCACGTTTCAGTTGGACAAGTTAATGGTCTGAATATACATACTTAGCAAATTCGATAAATTGAATTTAAAGGTTTACGTTTTCCGTTTACAAATATTTTTGAGATAAATGTTTTTTTTTTTTTTTTCAAAACACGAATCTAGTCAAAAGAAACTGAACAGATTAATAATTAAAAATAATAGTAACCGGTATTGTATTTCCTCACACGGGACTCTTCAAAACAATTTTGTTTATTGGTAATAGATATACAACAAATATAATTTCTATAATTTTCAAAAAATAATTCTAGTAGTATTGATGTTTAAAAATTTTTATTTATATATTGACTTGTTGAGATTTTATTTTCGTGTAAAAACAAAATCCAAAAACAAAAATTTATTTTATTAGCTTTGCATATAAATAAGTAGATAGTTTTTTACAGAAAAATACCACTTTTAAAGTTGTAGGAATTAAAATTAAAAAATTAAAATAAATATGTATTGTATACCTATATGCACTTTAAAATAGATAGATAGGGATATTTAATGCAGTCAATTTTATATCTACATCGTTAAAGAAAGTCGTCTTTGACTGTTGAAAAAAGGTGAAAATTCATGAAATTGTTAATATCTCAAAAACTATCGACTTTTTAACGAGGTCATATTTTGATACTTTGCTCTGTAATGATAAGTATTGACGTTGACTTTCGGGTCAACGTGTTTATTCTACATTATGTATACGAACATTTATTGTTTTATGTTTTTTTTAGTATAAAATTACAGTTTCCTAGTTTTTACAAACTTAAACGGTATACTTTATAATTGTTTAAGTAAATTTCCCATATTATGTACAATGCATAGATTTGTTTATGCATAACTATTACTCATTAGAAAACCTGTTTTTATGGTAAAGCAATATTATTATTTTTCTGGGTATTTCGCAGCTATTCTCATTAACTGAGTGTTAATTTCTTATGAGGAATGAGACACAAAAATACTCAAAAAAAACTTGTAATAAAATAATATTTAGTTCTATACATTCATAGTACAAACAAAAAAAAAAACTTCGACGGTAAGCATCAATGTGACATCAATATAACAAATTCAATTTAACATTATACCTCGTAGTATAACGTCTACTGAGAAATGAAACAACGTATGATATTTATTATTAGATAATAGCACCATTCGATTCCTCGTACTCGATTTTATAAGTACAACTATTTTGCAATATTCTTAATGTTGATTAAAATGTGTTTTTTAGATGAAAATTTTACGTTACTTGATATTTTTGCATACGTTTTTTTAATTTTCAAATCTTTAAACTCAAATTACTCGAAACTATACTTTTCATTATACATTGTTTCATTTCTCAGCAGACGATAATATCTATTCTTTATATGATACTTTAAAATAACAAAATTTTTCAAATATTCAAACTCGCGAAATGTCAAATTTATAAATATATAAAATATGGAGTTAGTTTTAGAAATCAATATTTCTCCAAAAAAAGTAAAACTTCGAACAACCGCGATTTAAACTTTGTAGCGGCCGTATAGTGGGTACGTTAATTATTTTCAAACATGTTATGCAATATGTACGAAAATAAGAATATTTGGGAAAAAAATTATTACGTTAATTAATGACGAATATTTCAATAACCTTTATAAAAAATTAAAAAGTTAAAAAAAATATTAATGTTTTGACATTTTCTTATACAAATCAAGATTATATATTAGTTTTATTTTAAATAGTTATTTATTCCTTTATTGTGAACAAAAATTAACTAAATAAGCATTTATATGTAGTATACGTATGTACAAATTAATAAAGAAAAATCACACACCTTGTCTGAGTAAACAGAAGTTACTACATGAACTTTATATGATGATTATAAATATATGTATACATATATATAATATACAATTAATTGAAATTTTTATTATTTTTTTATTTCCAATTTTTTTATTATTGGTATTCCTTATTAGTTTTTTTTTGTTAAGAAAAATAAAATTATTCATTATGCGTTTTAGTGTTTTTCTTGCGAATTTCATTTTTTACGTAATTGATTGCCGTATGAATAAAAACGTGTGCATACGTACATTTCCGCTAAAAAAAAAGATAAAATACTTCCAATTAACAGGTGGGTGTATTTTTAAGAAATGAATTAATGCTAAATATAATTTTAAGGGGAATCTTATACATATGTGCAAACACAATGTAATTCATAAATAAATTCATAAAAAAAATAACATTAAAATAAAAATGGAAATACAAAATATATTAATTATATCCATATAAAGACAAAAATTATAATAATTGTATGTAATTTAATTATTAATTAGTGAAACGAACTAACGATTGCTAAAGACTGTGAACGTGAACTATATTTAAAATTAATGAAAAACAAAAATGCTATAGATACTACATATTTATTTCTGTAGTAATATGTTAATGTGTTAATATAATATGACTATTAAATAGTAATATCCCGTACTCGAAACTTCAGAATACATTGTTTTTATTATGTATAATGACAGGTAAATTGATTACTTTAAGTGTAAATCATAAAATTCATTAAATTTCATGTTTTACTATGTCGAAATTATTTTTAAATATTTTCTATTATAAATACACTGCCAGTGGGATAGCAAATAGTTTTTTTTACTTTTATTTCGTCATAAGTCATAAGTTGCAGTATAATTGTAGAGTTATGCTCTCTTTTCTACAACCCTTTTTTTTATACAAAAATATTATTTCAAAATAAAATTTTGACAAAAACAATTTATTTATATACGACCTAATCAAAAATGTTCAATCGATTTTAAATTCTATGTACCTAGAAAATTAATTCAATTTTCCTACATTATCTAGGTACCTAGTTTGGTAATTTTTTTTTGCGAATTTCTTCAAAACTTAACTTTTTTTTATTTAAAAGATGATTATTGCAAAAACAAAAAAAAAATGATTCATACCAAAATTCTTATTTTTTTTTGTTCTACTCAGTGGACAAAAATTTATTACTATGTCCTTCTTTTGTTTTCAAAACTTTTTGATCTTTTGATTTATTTCTCAGAATTATTCAGTATCCCTAAAAAATATTTGGTATTTTAAAAACAAAAAAGAAAAAAAAATTATAGGCAGGGTAAATAAATATATACAACATAATAGTCTGGTATTTTTTGATGATTTCACAATAAAAAAAAAAAAAAACATAAAAATAAAAAAATAATATGAAATTATAATACCCTATAGTACTTACTTGAGAAAATCTCAGGTAGACGAATTCACAATGTGAAACCAAAAGCAAAAAAAAAAAGGAGAAAAAAAAAAATAGTAATCTAAAATTTGAAATTTAAAACAAAAGTTACCAAAAAACAAAAAAAAACTGAAAAATAAAAATGAAACTATGTATGTAACATGTCCAAACAAGATAAAAATAATCTTATCTTTTTCATTTAATTATTTCATCATAAAAATAAAAAAAATAAATAAAAAATTAGGTATTTCACAGAAAAAAATTTGTCATATTTCACACTATCATCGTTGCAATACAATTGCTTTTTTATTCGATACTACGTTTTCTAAAAACATCTACCTTTGTACTTTGTATACACTTTAACATATACCTAGATTACATGATAGGGTTGAAACCAGAGCTTCGAACCGCAATTTATTTTGTTCCGGTTTTCCGTTTTAAAATTTTATCGTTTCGGGTTACGTTTCGGTTTTGAAAATTTAAATTGCGTTCCGGTTACGGTTCAATTTTTTTTTTCGGTTCAAAACCGGTTTTTTTTCGGTTCAAATTTTTTTTTGAGTAGCACTTTTTGTGCTTGTCCGTTAATTGCAAAAAGAAATGGAGTTGAACCTTTTGTGCAATAAAAATATTTTCTATATTAAAAATAAAAACACACATACATATATGTAACACAAATACAAAATATAAATTCAAACATAAAAAAAATATAAATTTTGTATTAAATTTTTTTATTTTTTATCTTGTTTAAGGAACGATAAAGGAACGAAAAAGAACAAAAAAAACCGAAATGAAATTTCGTTCCGGTTAAGGTTGCGGTTTTTTGTATTTAGAATATTTCGGTTCGGTTACGTTTACGGTTTGGTAATAAATTACGGTTTTTCCCGGTTTTCGGTTCGGTTCCGGTTCGAAGCTCTGGTTGAAACAGAGTTGAGTTTTCGTCGAATTGAAAGATTTCATATTAAAAATCAACTCAACGAAAACTCAACTCTGTTTCAACCCGATCATGTAGATGTAGAATAATAGGTAATATTATTAACACTACTAAGCAAATTAAAATAATGGAGAATCTAGCATACAGATGATAGATGTTGTTGATATATGATAGGTAATTTAATTTTGCTATTTTTTCATCCTACATGTTTGAATAATAACTTTCTAAGATACTTTACTTTTAAGATACTTTGATCAACACCAGGGGCTAAACATTATATTCAAATCAATGCTATATTTAGTCATAAACCATTTTCATGTTGAACACTTTTTATTGAAATTCACAACCAAATTGTAGGTTTAATATTATTTTGGTTCCTCTAATTAACAACTATCTACACCTAAAATAATAATTTTCATAAGAATACATCAAATTTTATGTGAAATTATTTAGACTCTTGACTGGTTGAGGACTGCTAACTTTCAAAATTAGAATCTCATTATCTTGGTGAAAGTGAACGAGATTGCGCAAATTGTGGTACCTACTCAAAGAATTGAAATCGATATAGCAATTCATTATAATAGTTATTTATAAGCCTTTTTGGTAGAGGACAGACGGACATGAACAGACGGCATTTAATGAAAACGAATACCAGCCAAAAAACAGTGAAACAAAATAAAATTAAATAATAATTATCGCCAAAAACTATTTTCTTTTAAGAAAAGTCAAAAATATGTGCAATATAAACGATGCTTATTTTTTTTTTTTTTTGAAGAATGAAAATATGCCTTTGAGCAAAAACTTTTAAAAATTACATAATGTTCAAAATTAAGATTTATTATAATTTTTGATGAAATTCAATGTACACTGCTTATTTCATTTGAATGAGAACTAGAATACAATATATATCTAGGAAAAGTATTCTCTAAATCTAAATGATATCAAAAGAGAGTTTACAAATTGTAAATATTTTAAAAAATACTCTACTGGTGCTGGTGTAATAATTCCTTTTAATTGCTTCACTTCAAATATAAATGTACCTCCATATTATGATGTGAATTAAAATTAGTTGAAGTCATTTATATTAGCTCTGTTTTAGTTTTTAATTTTATAAGATTCAGACCTCTATTTTTTTTTATTACAAATGCATTACAAATAAAAACTTTCATTTTTTAATAATTTTAGTGTGCACGACTAATTTGTCCACTAAAAATTTAAAAAAAAATTTTTTTTACGGATAATGATTTTCTAATAATAACATTATGTTATTTTCCGCTGCGTTTAATAAAACAAAAGCAATTCTTATTAAATAATGTCCAACACTATAATAATTGCATTTACATGCATGCAATAATTTTTTTTCTGTTTAAACAAAAAAAAACTAGTAATTATAATGATTTCTGTGAAATTTGATTTATTTTTACAGTGTTTAATATCTAGCGGCGATAATTCAAAAAAAAAAAATTAATACATAACGAAGATCTACGCTTAAAAACCAAATGTATTTACATATGTAATAACAGCAAATACATAATGTTAATATATCACTTTGAGGACATTTTAATTATTATCAATGTATTAATAATAATGATGTTTTTTTAAACTCCAACGCGCGAAATTCATACATATTTACTTATGATTAAGAAACTGAGTTTCTTAATCAGTACTGAAATATGTACATATAATTTAATATTGGTTCCAAAGTGGAAATTAAAATTATTTGTACATTTTAGTATTCGATGTATTAATTTTAAAATTAAGTATAATAGAGTTTTGGTTGATTATATTGACTGTTATTTAATTTAATCAATCTCTAAGTTCGGTTCAAATGTTTAAATACACTGTATATCGCGATTTCCACAAAAAAAGTAAGCCGTTTGTAACCCGTACGTAATTTATATTTTGTTAGGAAAACTTTTTTATTTTTACTGGATTCGGAACAAACTTAAACTATGGTTGGGCTTAATTTTCCTCTACTTTGCAGAAACACTAAAATTTTTGAAATCTGGTAAAAAATAAAAAAGTTTTCTTATCAAAATATGGATTACGTACGGTGTACAAAAAAAGTACTTTTTTTATGGAAATCGCGATATATTACATAAATAATTACTTATAGTCATAAATGAAAAATATCAAGATATAGCATTAGGAACATTAAATATATTGATGTTTTAATAATTTGGATACCCATTTTTGTTTTAATCTGCTCTTTTCTTTCTCAATTTTCCGACAAAAAAAAAGAAGTGTATGTTTACGTACAGCGTTCGATGAAAAAATTGTACTTCTCGTACATATTTTTCCCTCCTGTTTCTTATGTTTTTGTTTCTTTTTTATCCCTCTAATTATTGTGTGGCCCCTACGAACAACAAATGTTTATTTAAAAAAAATAAAAAGTTGATTCGCAAATTTTGTTCTTAATGATATGTGTTTATTATATATTATAGTTTTTGATATAATGTTATTATAGTTATCAGTCAAAATTGATATCCAATTTAACTAAATTCAATTATAGGCTTGCGAAAAAAATAATGTACATATGTGTATAATAACTGAATAATAACATCATTAGATAGACGCAAAAATTTAAATATAAAGGCAACAATATTTCTGTTCAATTTATAAAGTTTGTGATGCATAAATTCAATAATTAATTTTTCTACGAATTTTAGTTAGTTTTTACTTTATTTATAGCAGTTATTTTATCTAATGATTTATAGAGAAAAATATATTTTAATGCGCATGGCTTCGGTAAGTTGTATTTACATTCGCAAATTTAGCTCGGTAAATGCTCCATTACATGCATCAATACACATGCAATTATAGAGGAATGTAAATTGTATTTACATTTCCCTGTGATGTAAATTGTATTTACATTGCTCTATATTGTATTTACATTCTTCATTTTGAACTGCGTAATACTATAAACAAAAATAATATCACTCACACTCACAATATTTCAAACAGACAAATACCAAAAAAAAAAAAAAAATTGCAAATGTATACCTCTCACATGCATCATATCAATGTCAAACAAAGCTTAGTTTATAATGCTAAAAATCTATATTTTCCCTCTGAGCTAATCTATATTTTCCCTCTGAGCAAACAAAAAAAAAAAAAAAAGAACCAATAAAAAAATACGCGGCTATTTTATTTTTTTTTTTCTAAAAAGCGGCCAGTCGATCAGTCAATGAATTTTCTTAACATGTGTTTCAATCTACTATTTTTAAAGGATCTTCGAACCTCTACTACTAAATTTTTAAACGAGTGTGGTTGGATTTTAGTACAAAAATTTAAACCACACTTCAAAAATTGCACTTATTTTTCAAAAAAACAAAATGAATAAAAATAGAACAATGGTAACCCTGAAAACATCTTTGTTGTCATTATAAAGTTTGCTGTCAAATGTCAAGTAAGAATTTTTTTTTCTTTCAAACGAGGAAAATGGCAGCAACAAGGAGATTATTTATTGTAAATATAAATTATAACTATATATTTATTATTTGATTTTATTTTTAATTATAAAAAAAAATAATTATAAAATTATTATTATTTTTTTTTATAATTAAAAATAAAATTAAATAAAATTTAAGAAGACCATTAGTTCCTAAAATAATATAAAAAAAAATTAGTAATTTTTCTAAAAAAAAATTATTCGATTTTTTTTTTTGCAAAAAAGAAAATGAATAATTTTTTTTGGAAAAATTACTAATTTTTTTTTAATATTTTAGGAATTAGCTGATCTTAAATCATCCGGTTTGAAATCATTTCGAGAAATAAATTTACTTCCGTATTAATTAAATTTTATTTCCTTGCTTCATTTTGAACTTTTTTGTTTATTTTTATCATTGTAAATGTATTGTTTTCAACTCCCTCTCCCATGCACATTAAAGCAGTATACAATACATGTTAATCAAATTTGTTATACAGCTCGTTGTGTATACACACAAACACATAGACACTCGTCAATATTGATATTGTAAATTGAATTTTTTATGTCGTCATTTTTATGCATTTGATGAGGAGACTTTAGAAATTAATAAAATATCAATCAAATAACATCATTAGATAGACGCAAAAATTTAAATATAAAGGCAACAATATTTCTGTTCAATTTATAAAGTTTGTGATGCATAAATTCAATAATTAATTTTTCTACGAATTTTAGTTAGTTTTTACTTTATTTATAGCAGTTATTTTATCTAATGATTTATAGAGAAAAATATATTTTTCAATATTGATATTGTAAATTGAATTTTTTATGTCGTCATTTTTATGCATTTGATGAGGAGACTTTAGAAATTAATAAAATATCAATCAAAATGATGATGTGCAAATGTTAATAAACCATAATGATGATGTATTTGTATATATGTACGTGAAACTAAGTCAACCGTCTCCGTCTGGCCCTCTTAAAATATATAGTATTATTATACCTAATTTTAGTTTAATAGTTCATTTATTAATTAAGTCGTACACTGGTTTGAAAGATTTTCGAACAACTAAGTAAGTATAATTTGACATTTAATTTATGTATTTGTGCATTATAATAAAACTGAAATCAATTACATACATTTCAAAAGTTTAAATTTATTTTTTTTAATTGATTCTCATCTTCGTCGCGTCGGTTGAATTCTTTGTTTTTGAGTTAAAAATATTTTACTTATTCAATTGTTAATTAGTTTATATATTTATGCTGGTGCATTCTTTCGTTTGTTGTCTTGTTATGATGATGAATGACATCAATCGTGCGTGCTGAACTTAAGTATGCAAAAGAAAAAATAAATAAATTAATATTACTACACTCTCGATACATTTCGGATAACTTCAACAGATTAGCATTCGATAAAATATCAATGACAGCTATTCATTTTAAATATGTTGAATATTATATATGCATTAATAAAGAAATAAATAATCTGGGCTTTAAAATATTTAATAAAATTATTTCCAATTTTTTTTTATAAAGATAAGTATTGAGTTTCCTCAAGAAGATAATACTTATATTACATTATAGTAATTTTTTTTGTTCAAAGTGACAACAGCGATGAAAAGTTAATAACTTTTTTTTTTTAATGAATATTTAAAAAACTATTTTATTACTTTTTTTTTTTTTTTTTTATTAAAGTTTACTTAGTTACTTAGTTTTAAATGATGTTTCTTCCTGAATTACCCAAATAGCAAAACTGTATTAATTTGAAAATAAAATTAAAGAATCATTTAAAATTACATTTTTTGCATTGAGTGGATAACTTGCTTTTCTTGTTGGGTTGAAGAAATAAATAATAAAATTTTCCTACTAAGTATCTATATTTTTTGTATCCTGAAACCATGGCATAATACAATTAATACTGTATTGAATGTTTACGATGACATAATAAATTATTAAGTTTATGTAAGTCTTCATATATTCATGTATGCAAAAATATTATATGTATTTACATTCATAACACACATCAGAAAATTTATGTGTAAAAGAAATAAATAATTTAATTTAAGTCAAATGAAATTAGAAGAGATAAGGTTTGTATTGTGTTGAATTATATTTCTTGTTAATTTTCTAAGTTGGTCACTTAGTCATAGTATATAAGCCCTTAATAAGTCAAGACTCATTAATATTTAGTCAAAATCTGTTCCGATTAAAAATTAATAATTAGTACTATTTGTAAGATTTAATGTTTTTGGCCATTCTTAAGAATACATCAGGAAGAAAAAATGAGGAAAACAAGAAAAATTATTAGGCAAATAAAAGTAATCACGATCAAATTTCCGCGAATATAAATTAAACAGATTCTATTTTCAAATCGAAAGTGTTGTTTTGATTTAAACAGAATAATCAATTGCAGAATAGCGAACGATAATAAACTTTCTTGATACTTATACTATAATTATAGTTTTTGATTATATTATAATTACATTAAGTGATATAATTCAAAGTTGACAGATTTGATGTGAGTTTTCATTTTATTAACTAAACATTATTAAAGTACATAATTTAATTAGCATGTTGATTGAAACAAATTTTGAAATAAAAAAAATATATAAACATGCACTTTACAAATTGGTTTCTTTTTTTGTGAAGTGTAATTTTATTATTTTAATTTTTTCTTTCATAAATTTTTTTTGCAAACAAAAATATAATAATTTTATTTTATCAAAAAATTCCTGGAAAATAAAAATTTACAGCAAACAAAAAAGTAAAAAAAAGAAAAAAACCAGCTGAAAATTGGTTTCGCTTTATAATGTGTTCTGTTTAAAAAAAAAAATCATAAATAATATTTGGTATCGAGTTCAGACAATCTACACTATTTTTAACACCATATTTGAACTCAAACAAAATCTAGCACTGAATAATGTATAAAATTTATAAACATATTTTTAATTTTGAGAATATGAATATCTATTGTAGATAATTTTACTACTTAGGATTAAAATAAAATGATTAATCTAAATTATATTAAGTAGATGAAGCATCATCATTTTTACTATTTTTTGATCACTAGAAACAAGAAACCAATAAGATGTTACATATTTATCTTAGTTTATTTGTTAAATCAACCAAACTACCAACGACCAGGTTGAAAAAAAAAAAATTGAATAAAAATATTCTTAAAATTTGTAAAATTCATTAAAAATAAAGAAATGAAAGTTTCAAATTATTGGCATGTAAAACATATCGTCAATAATTCTATGAATGAATTTTAAAAACAAGAAAAAAAAAAACGCCAATGGGGTTTTTTACTTTAATAGTGGATTTCTCAGTATAGCCCATAATTTTTTAAGTTTTTATTTTTATCCCTTTCAAGTTTCTTTCTGGTTTTGAAGGAACAAAAACAGAGAAGAATTTTCATGAGAAGATTAAAAAAAAATGAACTCACTTACTGAATCAGTAAAAATATAACTAAAAAGTTACACATTTATGTAAATATCGTCGACGAATATACAAATATTGAACAATATAAGTTTATCCCA
The DNA here is from genome assembly GCA_964007475.1 of Hybos culiciformis. Classification (NCBI taxonomy): domain Eukaryota; kingdom Metazoa; phylum Arthropoda; class Insecta; order Diptera; family Hybotidae; genus Hybos; species Hybos culiciformis. The sequence goes on along the minus strand of OZ023273.1, from coordinate 21,149,265 downwards.
CTTCAGGTTTTTTTTTTTTTTTATAAACATGACTTAAGGTGACGTAATTTTATATTAAAAGAAAATCTATCATTAAGTCATTTAAAATGTATATTTTTATTATTTTTAATTTAATAAAAAATTTCATGTTAATTATTATATATTTTAAAATAATGTAATATAAATTAAATTTTTCTTTTAAGATTCCACTAGAATACTAGAATACTCGAATTCATAAAAAATAAACTACGAGTATATGTGCATTAATCAAAATGCAATGTAACAAGTACAAAAACATAATATGTAAATGAATCTTTGAAGTAGATTAAGTTATTTTCTAACATATTAATAAATAACTTTCTGCGTTGGTTTTGTTTCGAAGCAATTCGTTTCCTAAATCGATTTCATTCTAAATGTTCTACTACGGTGACCATTTTTGCTAAATAAATAAACAGAAAAACAAAATATTTTAACTATTAAACATTGAAATAAATATAAATAAAATGAACGAGTCCTTCTGTGAAAAATTCTAAGAAAAAATACCTAACTGTTTTTGATGATAAGTATGTATTTTAAATCCTTTATACTTTAATTTTGAAATATTTCTCGGAATTACGAGCTTATTTCTTATATAAAAATACTGTTGGAGTTTTACCTACTTATTATTTTGAAGAATTTTCTAAATTATATGGAAAAATTTCTTAAAATAGTTTCATAAAAAATGTAATTGAATGGTTAAAAAATATTTGTATTGTAGAGACAGTGCCTTTGAAAGAATTTGTTGGAATATTTAGAATATTTAGATTATTATAAAAATATATGAAATAAGTTTGAGAAATAAAAAAAATTAATATGAGTAATAAATCATTTCAAATATTGCTCTGATCAGGCAATGGTACCTTATAATCTTATAATATAAAAGCTTTTGTTAGAACTGATCACAGATTCTTTTTCAGCTTAAAAAAAAGAAGTAGGAAACCTAAAAATTTTCAAATTAAAAATTGCTTTTTGGTTTTAAGAAATAAGTTAACTTTAATTAATATAATTTTGAAATTTCACACTTAAATTGCGTAGAAACAGAAGAACCAGTGTTTGTGTTGTTATGGTTTTTCTTCAATGAATATGTTTTTATCAATAAATGAAGCATGGTCAAGAAACATTTCCATTTTTTTTGTTATTTCTCATCCCAAAATTGCATCGATTTTCTTGCAAAAAAAAAAATGTAAAAATGCAATAAATCGTGAAATTACCTTATTTTCATATTTTGAACAAAAAAAGAACATACAATTTTTTTAATATTTAATGGCAAGAAAATTTTTATATTTATGTTTCGCACATCATAACATAATAATGTTGCTGTACATTGTTCGCATATTTTCCAATTAAAGTTATTAATAATGTTACAGTTCTTCTTGTTTCAGTATGAGAAAACACCTTTGGTGATTTCAATTCCTCTTTACCGATATTAATATTTATTTGTAATAAAAGTCAATCTGAATGAGAACTGGATTTTATCATTCTACTTTAAAAGAACACCTCTAACACGGTTAAATTTTGTTTTACTTTTTACAAGTACAGTATGTATGCAAATATGTATTATTTTTTTACTAAGTTGATAGATCCTGGAATTTGTTTTGATTTTAAACAACTCGGATTCATGAAATGGTTTATGGTGATTAATTATACTTACGTTGAACAGACTTTTATTTTTGAGCCGTGCCTGAAACTATATTTTTTGTATACTATGTATGTTTACTTTTTTGTTAGTAAATGGTCAATATAGGTTTAGAAAAATTTTACTCTTTTAAAAGTCTAGAAAAAATTAACTGAAATTATTTAATAGTTTTGTGCGATTTTAAGGTTTTGTATAGCCTTTAATCTTTGATATAATTATTTTCACAGGTTTTTTATTTGATTCTTAAGCATCACATACATAGTAGTATGTAAGGCTTTAAAACAAGATGTTTGATAAGGTGATTAGTTATACCATCCGATTTAAGGTGTTTACAATAATTCATTATGTAATTAAAATGATTTATAATGAAATTAAAAATGATTCAATAATTTATTATTGCTAAAAATTGTATACATTTTTGTGATGTTAAAATTATTATCAAAATTACCTACAACAAATTTTTCATCTTTAAATGCACTGCCTATATGTTAGATTTTTTTGTTTATCAAATTACATATTATCAAAATCAATTTGTATAAATAATGGGGTAGCACAATAATGAATATAAAAAATATTATAAATAAATGTTTACGGAATGCCTTGTCCTATAAAAATATTGAATGCAAAAATGTTTAATAAAATAAAATTTAAAATTTTAGTTTTATAATCGTTTGTATATTCTACATTTCATAAAAATATATTTTCACATAATATAATATGTCAATGAAGATATAAGTTAAAATAAATACTTGTATTATTATGTTTCTGTAAATTAAGATACTTGATAATCCGCATATTTTTCTAATTTTTTTTTATTTATTTAAGTTTTTTTACATAGTTTCTTTGGTGCAATGCATAAGCTATAACAAACAAATTGATTTCAACATTTCACTCTAATAATTAAATTTTTCCCTATGCTGCATTTCATCCAAAATTACTGAATTAGTATGCCAAAATTAGTTAGTATTATAATAAATTATGGCGTTTTTTCTCATTATTATTAATCGCATGGTATAATTAATTAATACTAAAAATTAAAAAGTAATTAAAAAGGATTTTAATAAATTCTGCAGAATATTCTGCAAATCTAATGACAAGATAATTTAATTGAAAAAAAGTCAATTTAATTGAAAAAAGTCAATTTAATGATAAAGAAATAATAACTAAAAGTATTACGTACCTATTAAGAAAATTTCAAAGAAATCTCATCAGGAGATTTTATTACTTTGTACAAATAAAAATATGCATAGGGAAAGGAAAAAAAAAATTATCTGCTGCGCTACGATGCCGAGATGGCTGTGTTGTTTTTTCTAAACACAATTGTTTTATGTTGTCAGTGTCACAGAGCTTAAGATTTATCAAAATCGATTGTTTTATTTTTTTTTTAAAATCAATTTTATTTGAAATTATCCTTTTTGAAGAAATCTGTTTAATGCTGTATGAATTGAAAATTTATTGTTACGTATACTCAATAGGTCAATATTTGACGAAACTTATTTTCATAACTTTCTTCTGGACATCAATTTTGTTTGACAACTTTGGTCAATTCAAAAATTTTATTATTTGATTATTATTTTTTAGGTTTTAATTATTTAAATATTACCCAAATAATCGCGATGTCACAATGTGCATTTAAAAAACAAAAAGCAACGACGACGAATTCTGTCACTAATGAATTTGCCAAACATTACTAAAATGGTTTTCGATATTTCTGAAAAGTATTACGAATGATAATAACGAATTAAAACTAAGTTTGTAAAAATAACAAATCTTTTTTATTGATCACCTTTTATCTTTTATGAAAATCTGAAAATAAATTTAAAAAATTTTATAACAATACGGCAATACGGGATTATACATAGATAATAAAAAAAATCTTAAGGGTCTTTCGCATGACTGAAGTAAAAAAAAAACTTCTTGAAAATTTATGTTACATAAAATTTCGGACCGAAATATATCGTTTAGAAAATGCAAATTTATAACGTACGTGAAATCGGCAATAATCTTTATTTCTTGTCTAAAATGTTATTACATATATATTTTTTTTGTCAATGTACAGCTTTTAATAAATGTTTTATAAATTGGGCTTTAATACCAACACAACTTCTATGGTAATAAAAAAATCCGGTTAAATCAATACTAAAAATGAAAGTCTCATCATCAACACAAATTGTTTTTCGTTTTAACTGTAGTTATATTTCGTTTGGTTTCAGTTAAGCAATAATGTAATACTTTCTCTAGATCTTTTGAAAGAAGGAATCATGTATGTAGTTATGTACATAAGTATATGTATGTAAAAAAACATAAATAAAAATTTTAAATGTACAATATCGTAGCAATGATTGACTACGTATACAAATCAAATATTTGTATAAATCTAACCCAATTAAATAGCAATAACTTTTAAAAAGCCATTGACTGTTTTATTAAATATACACTGGAAAGAATATTGATCAATTATGTTCGACGCTAACTCTAGATTTTTTTTTAATTCCACACATTCAATTCCAGCTGATGCTCAGAAGTTTTTTTTTCTGATTTCAGTAAAATTTGATATACCTAAACAGACAAAAAATTTATAAAGATAGGAGTCGGTCAAATTTAATTCAGGTCACACGTATAATGAATGTATCTAGATAAAAATATTTTTTTAAAGCCAATAATATTTTTACATTTCACTTCCTTTTTTACGTTTACATATTTTTTTGGAAATTCTAATTGTAATTTGTTTTTCTTTCGAAATTACTGATTATTTTGATTTTATTAATGGGTTCCAGCTAAAAATTTTGTAATAAAATTATTATTAAATATTGTGTTAAAATATTATTACGCCCATTTAATATTTTCACGTTATTTCTTTCAATTAGACGTTTTATTTTCCCATTGTTTAGTTTAAAAAAAAAAACTTTAATCCCATGTAAAAAAAAAAAATACGAAAATAAAACACCTAGGGGGTAACCATTTAAGTCTTACAATCACTTCTGTTCACAAAAAAAAAAGAAAACATAAGGAATAATAATGAACTGCAAAAGAAAATTTTTTCTCCATTTTCGTTAAAAGTTGATTTGTTTATGTTTTGTTCTTATAATGCTAAAAAGTTATAAACGCTAGTCGAAGATCTTGTTGAAATTTTATCGTAGAAATCTTAAGTCAAACTCAATTTTTTATAGAGAAAATTTGATTAATCAAGCAATAACTAAAATAGCAGAAGAAAGAAAGTTTAATTATGAATATTTGTAAATATAGCCTGGGTACAGTTATATGAAGAATATATATAATTTTATAAAATAAGAAATTTATTAAACCAGAGATTAAAAGGATTTAAATTTATGTCGAAAGTGTAAGTTACCTCTTATATGCTTACGAGAAGAAGTGGTATTGCTGTGATGTGAAAAAAACCCATATTTATACTGAACTGAACAAGTCTGCGGTTAAAATTTCTATATAATTTAAGTACAATTTATATAAAAAATATTGAAAACCTAATAATCGTCTTGAAATTTATGTCGAAAGTGTAAGTTACCTCTTATATGCTTACGAGAAGAAGTGGTATTGCTGTGATGTGAAAAAAACCCATATTTACTGAACTGAACAAGTCTGCGGTTAAAATTTCTATATAATTTAAGTACAATTTATATAAAAAATATTGAAAACCTAATAATCGTCTTGAAATAGAAAAGAATAAAAAATCCAATTGGAAATATCTGCACATTTCCGTAAATACATTTAAGTTTTTATAAAGACTTTCATATCAACATTTCATATTTTTAAATGTTTTTTGTTAGGCCATTCATTTTAGAGATTTTAACTTTTGATATTTCATTTCCTTTCTATACAAAAAAAAAAAAAAAACGAAAAGGGCTAAGATGAACATTGCATAGGGGCGAAGAATGACTTTGTAAAATTATTTGCACACCATGGGTCTTTTGAAAAAATAAATAAAAATAATATACATATGTTATGTACAGAGTATTTCAATAAGAACATTAATAACTAACTAAACTAATGTATAATATGTATGTAAATTTATGTATATATTTATATATAAATATATTTTTGCTAATCAATATGGGGACATTTTAGCCAAAAATTTGTGCATTTTTAAAATTGTTTAAAAATTAAAACTAATTATTATATTTTTTTATTATTTACCATTTACATTTATAATTATTAATTATTAATTAATTAAAAAATTCAAATAGTTATTAAAAAAAAAAAAAATTATTTTAATTGTTGTTTTCTCACTGAAGAGGATTTTACTAGTACTACTGATAAGTTTTTATATTTGTTAGTGAAATAAAACTTGAAAAAGGATATTTTTTGTTTTGTTCAAATTTGAGGATTGTCCCGTGTTTTCATCAGGGTTAGAAGTGAAGTTTTGAGGAATCGAATCTTTTTAATTTTTCTTCTTACGAATTAAATCTATTTCTCAGTTTGGGAAATGAAATTTTGGACAAAAAATAGATTGCTAAAAAAAAATTATAATTTGTCATAAAAACACCCTGTTGAATTTAACTTGTGCAAAAATATGCATACATTTTTTTTTTGATTGAATTTAAAGATTTAAAAAATTCTGTACATTTCTTTATGTTCAAAAAGGCCATGATTTTCTTTTTTATTTATATGGAATTGGATATATAGGTGAAGTGTTTTGCCTTTGACCAGATTTAAAAAAAAATTATTTTATTAAAAATTTTTATATTAAACTCAGACAATGAGATCATAGATAAGCGCCCGTCTTTTCGTGGTTTAAATTTCAGGGAAAAAAAATATTTACGGTCTTGCATTTACAAATACAATTCAATTTAAAAATTTGTTATTTTTATCATAAAAAAATTTGTGATCTCTTCAGGCATTGTTACTTTAAAATGGAATTCCAAAACATTTCGAATTTTTAAAAGTAATCAAAATGTTTACTAAAGTAAAATGAAAAGTCGAATCGAATGAAAACCCGTGCTAAAATATGTATATTTGTATCTTAATTTTTTATTTTTTATTTTTAGGTTTACGTAAAGCATTTCATCCTCCTTACTAAAGTATGTTAGTTATTTCCTTCATTCTACTAAAGTATGTTAGTTATTTCCTTCATTCCATTAATTTTTGAAAATCTCAATCAATCAATTATTGAAATTTCATTGACATGTCCGAAATACTTTCATTTTGTTTTTTAAATTAAAAAAATACTACTAAACAAACTATGCATCTAGTACACTTAAAAAGCGATAAAATACCCAAGCTAAAATATAGTTCTTATGATATTTTAGTATAGATAAAATTTAAATATAATATTATAACTAAGTATAATTAAGTAAATATTATGCTGATTTTTTATGTGCGCATTGAACTTCCACATGCATATAAATTTTCATGGCTAAAGGTCCAAACGATCAAGGAGAAATCCAAATCTGTAATAAACTTTATATATAAAATTTTTATACGCAAAGAACGTTTTAATGATTCCTCATAAAATGATTGAAGTGGATATCAAATTGGTTAATATTTCTCCTTTTTAAATTCAATTTTATGATCACTTAAAGTGATATCTTTTTGAAATTCCTTTATTTTTTTTTTTTAAATTATGTTTAATGTGAGTTTTTATGTTGAATAAATCTGTGATTCTGTAAGTCTTTCTTTAATGTTTAAGGGTTTAAACAACATAGACAGACTTGCATACTAAATAAAAGGATACGTATTTGAAACCTTGGTTTTGGGAGCTTGAACTTTCTTGAAAATTGTTTTAATATTTTTTATTTCAGTGGTGTTTTTTTTCAAGCAATTCTAATCTCACATAAAAAAAATTTTAATTATGTAATTATTAAATATTTGTAATAGGTACATAGCGAAAATTAATATGTTCAGTAACCGTTTTAAAACATGCGTATTTTTTAATATTACTTTTTTACTTTTAAGTTTTCATTCCATTAAGCCAACTTCGAATAAATATTAGCTTGAGAATAACTTAATGAAAATTAAAAATACTTAACTTAGCAATATTTCCTAAACAAAATAGTAGCTTTCGACAATACCCTAGTTGACAATGTCCTAGGTGTAACATTACGAACTTCGTGAGTTTAAAAACTGCATTATACTTTTTCCTTCAAATTTCAAATTTTAAAGAATATAAGGTTATATTTTATAAATATACATTCGGACTGAGGATGTACGTTGTTTTGATATTTCTAGAAGCAAAATGAAATGATCAAGAATTTTATCAAGATTGAAATGTTTTATTTTTTTTATATAAATTTAAAGGAGAACAAGAATATAAAAATTTATTTATCATCACATGTATTTTCGTATGACGAATAAAATATAAAATTTTCAATTTTTCTTTTCAAGTGTAGGATGCAATCGCAATGTTGAATAAGAATTGATTTTTTTTTTCTTACATTTATTTTTCAGGAAAATAATGAGATGGGAAAATTTTTATATTTTGAATATTTAAGTTTCAATTGTGAGCTCCCAGCAATATGTTATAATGCATATATAGCTACATGGGTAGTTACATATATCTAAAAACAAGTAATTTGCATTAAGTTGTTTGAAAACCTTAACAATTATAGCTTTTTTTTTTTTTTTTGCAAATTCATGTGAATGATATACAAAATTTTATATATAATTGCATAAATTTGATAATTCAAGTGAAAAATTATGGGACACTTAAAATCACAATAATCGCGACATAAAAAAAAACAAAATTCAAAATAATAATAATAATAATTATACCTATTCTTTAAAATATATAAATAACCAATGGGAAAAAAAATTTATGTATTTTTCGTAATGCCTTGCTTTAAAATTTAAATAAACATAAAGTTTTATTGTAGTTGTATGTAGATCTTTTTATATTAAGTGATTATGTAAGTGATTATGTATTATGAAATAATTGATTTTCTATTTTAAACATTACTGAATATAATTAGTGACGTAAAGTTTTCATAGTATATTATTATAAACCTATCAATTTTCGTATCAATCTATCAACCTATGGAAAGTACTTCTATAACTATTTTTGCTAGCTATAGTATTATCTTTATGGAATTTACGATTTTAATATAACTAAGTAAACTATATATTATCATATACGGTATGATGTTTAAATTTTAAATAAAAAATTCATTGCAAGTCATGGTAAAAAAAATGTGAAATTTAAAATCTTCTATATGTGCAAGTATTTTATACATATGGTAATTTTAACTAAATTCATATTTTTTTATGAATAAAAAATAAATTTACATATATACATAAATATATTTCAGAGAAATAATAAAATACTTAATATTAAAAAAAACACACACAAAACACTCGCCATAATATATAAAGCATAACAGTGTTTTTAAAGCCTTAATCCTATCTTTATTTTCACACAAAAACTAACCCATTAAAGTTCTCTATTTAATGGGATCACGATTTTATTTATTTTTTTTATTCTTTTTTCTTTAAATGTTAAATTTTGAAAAATAAATTGTAATAATTTTATTATTTTATACTTAAAAATTATTCATAATACTTATTCAAAAAAAAATAAAAAAATAAAGTTTTTGAGTAGTACCATTTCTAAAAAAAAATTATGTTGGTACATAAATGTTTTATTTGTCGACAAAAAGATTTAAAGTTTATATTTTTTGATGGCACTTCAAAAAACAAAAAAAAACTTGATCCATTAAAATAAAATTAAAAAAATATTTTGTAATTATATTTGAGGTGTACGTACATATTTGAGACGTTTTTTCTTTTTAATTTGTGTAAATCCACTATTAAAAAAATAGTTAATGGTTATTTTAGTGACATATAGAATATATAGACTAAAATAACCATTAACTCATTATTTTTTTAAAGTTGACTAACCGCTTTTATAAAAATGGCTCATATATCACCCAATAAGTCAATTAAGGCTTAAAAATATTATGTGCATTCAAAATTTAGAAAAGTAGAAAAAAAATTTTTCATTTTAGCGATGAATTTTGTAATGGATGTTTGTTAGAGCCAGTGATTGTGATGACTTTTAACGAAATAATTATCTTTTAGTTTTTTGTTTTAGATTGATATAAATTGTTGAACTTAACTAGTGCAAGCACGCATTAGTGCAAGCAAAATAGGTTAATCTTAATAATGGCAAAAAAAAACCTGTAAGCCATAAATGGACAAGTCACAAGTGTTGACAAGTTATGTTTGTGTCAGGTATTTCGTTCAATTTAGAAAATTCTTAATATCTTTTATAGTATAATTTAATTTAAAATATTATTTTGATTTTTGAACGTTGTATTTAATTTACGTACTTAACTATGAAAACTGAAAAGTAATGTATTTTTTGATGACGAACAGTAATTAAAGAATTCTACAAAAATATAAAATGTAATTTGATACACTAAAAATATAATTTAAGAAAAGAAAACAACACGAATATAATTATGTATTAAGATTCAAAATAAAATATTTAAAATAATATTAGTTAAATTTTTGTTGAAAAAAAAAAAATACATTATTTTAGTTATTTCTAGAAAATAACTCATTTGAGTTTGTTTGACTTTTTTTATGTACAAGCACGTACAAATTAAATAACAATTTCAGTATTTTTCGATTAATTGTAGATTTATTTATTTTCCAGTGTACTTTGCAGTTTATGTGACATTGTAATTTATTATCTCTATTATATTATTGAATTACTATTTTAGTAGGACTTTATTATAATCTATAAACTAAACTTTTAGTAGATACAAATTTCTTAACTTATTAAGTTAAGTACCTCTATTAGTTAAGATATTATTACACATATAGTCAGTAATTTTGAAAAAAATTTAATTTCACATACATAATCTATTTTTCTGAGTGCTTTGACCGAGATTAAAACTATATTTTTCAAAATGATTTATACCGTGAGGTCTTTAGCAATTAAAATGTTTTCATCTCCAAATGAAATATTTTCCAAGAACTTCTTTTTTCTTGTTAATCTCTTAAGAAACATCAGAGAAAACGAAAAGAATCAACCGCACACTATGAGTTTGCATTAATTGGAATTTATTAAAAAAATATATTTTCATATAAATATTTTTTTCTTTTGTTGATGATTAAGAATTTATATTATATGTATATATTTATAGAACGATATATAGAAAATTTTTGTCAATTATATTAATTTGAAAAATATGATGTGAAAATTTCTATAAGTTGGTTGACAATAAAAATGCCGCTGCGGCCGAACATTGGTTGGTTGCTGACAGTAATTGTTCGTATATAATATGGAATGTAAAAGAGTTTGTATAGTAACTAACATATTCTTCGAAAAATTAGCGTTCACACAAGTTTTTACCGGAATTAAAATTAAAATGATTATTAAAGATTTATGTGTAAATTATATTTGCATTAAATTTTGATAATTTTTATTTGTGTACCATTTTTAATGTTAATTATATTGTATAGGTATTTACATACTTATATAGTGTATAATGAACACTGCATATACATATTTAAACATCGCAGTTAGCGCTAGGTTTATGCCTGCAACTTTATTTATAGTAAACTGAAAACACCAAGAAGTATAGGTGTACGATATTTACATCTTAATTTGCAAATGGAAACTAAATATATTATTTATTATGCAAGTAAAATAACGAAATTGAATAGGAGTGTGTTGATATTTAAGTTTTCAATTTGTGATGAATGTATATTTTATATACGTAGAAGTACTAAATAAAATTGAATTCAGATTCTTGGAATTCGAAATTGTTAATAAAAAAGTATTGTGTTTTATTTTTTCAACATTGAATCAATTTATAATTTTTAAATTGTTTATAAAGCATTTGAAATTTTTGATTGCAAAATATTATAAATATAATATTCATTTTAAAATAAAATGAAATCAAAAAAAATGATCAGATAAACAAATAATATTATTTAAAGAGCACCAAAAAATATTCAATAAACACTTTTTTTAATTAGAAAATTTAGTTAAAAAGTTCTATTTTTTCGTTTCCAAATTAACTTACACTGATTAGTTTAATCCATTCAGAGTACAGATTTCAGAAAATCGATTTCTTTTTCATAGTACGTAGTTATAAAAGAAAAAAAAATTTTGAATCGAAATCCATCGACGGATTATATAAAATATGACTCAAAATTGTTAAAATGGAATGGGTTTCTATACAAACAACTATATACATTTTGTATTATACATGTAGTAATATATAGATATAAATTTAAGAATATATTATCGTCTGCTGAGAAATGAAACAACGTATATGAGAAGTATAGCTTCGAGTAATTTGAGTTTAAAGATTTGAAAATTAAAAAAACGTATGGAAAAATATCAAGTAACATAAAATTTTCATCTAAAAAACACATTTTAATCAACATTAAGAATATTACAAAGTAGTTGTACTTATAAAATCGAGTACGAGGAATCGAATGGTGCTATTATCTAATAACGACGTATAAATATACGTTGTTTCATTTCTTAGAAGACGTTATAATACATTATATTTTTGTTTAAATAAAGATAATTGTTATAATAATCAATTATTTATGTTTTGTAACAAAATTATCAATTATGATTTCCTTCTTTAATAATTAATTATATTTTAGGTTTCTGTAAATTACTTTTGACCATAAATTTAAATGTATACCAATTTCATTGCGTTGTAATTGTTATTAAAAATATCTTGGGTTCCAAAAATAATACTTTTGTTTTAATCTTTGTTCCGCAAGATGAAAAATATTATAGAAATACATAATCATAAAATATAATCATAAAAAATGTTTCTGTTTCAAGGTAGAGAACTATCATTATCAATGTATCAACTTATAAATTTATATCCTTATAGTATTAATACATAAACATTGTAAAAATTATACTTTTAGCAAAGCCCTTATAAATTTTCTGTAAATTGTAGATACTTGTATAAATTATAAATTAAATTTCAAAACAAAATAAATAAAAGAAAATGTATATATATATGTGCATATATATATTATAAGTGTCGAGCTAAAAAACAAATTTTTTTGATCAAGTACACATTTATAGTTAAATCGTGTCGGGACAACTTGTCATCTTTTCACGTGATCTAATTTTTTTCTTATATTAAACTATCTCGCTTTTTAATTGCAATTATATTACGTGATGACTATCATATGTTAAACGCATGATTAAAGATAAACAAGAATCAAGAAAAAAAAACTTATTCCAAGGAAATACCAGAAATAAGTAATAAATTTAATTGTAAAATGCACATCAAATATTTCTTTTGAAGCTATATAAAAGAGAGTCATGTTTAAGTTAGACAATGTTGACAATTTGAAAAATGTCATTTATATTGAGTTAAAAAGCCAAAAATTGCTAAAGATGTTTTTGCTTTGATTTATTAAAATTTGTCAAAATATTAACTTTAGCATCCTAAAGGATTTGTTTACTATCCTTAAAGAACTTTCAAAATTAGATACTTTTATTAAAGTAAGACGTTATGGCAAAAATTGAGCGTGAGCCTGTAGAATTTGAAAGTTTGATAAAATGACGTATTTTTCTAATTTTATTTTAAAGGACAACCATCGCCGCAAGAAATTAGAAATATATACTTACTTTCAGTATAAATTAACTATTTACTAAACAAAATTAACAAATTCTAATAAAACGCTTTGAATTTAGCAACATTTCTTATTTCTCAACGTCTTTCATAATAATATAGCATTTTATTTTACGTCGATTTAACAGTTTAGTTTATTAATGCGGCTAAGAAATTTCAACTATTATTCTAACTCCTCATTCTAGAAGGGTGATAGATTATGCAAGCATTATACTGCAACTATATAGTATTATATAGTTTTATCATTTTTTGTTCACCATATTTAATTGCATGGAATTAATCGAAAATTTTTTTTATGGGAAACTAAATCAAAATAAAAACTACTAGACATGTTTTTTATTGCTATTTATGAATAAAAAATATATTGTAGATACATAGGTACTATGTACCTACATACAAATACAAAATATCGTATTTTACTCTGTTTTTTTTTGTAAAAGTTTACAAATCAATAAATGAAATAATTTCTGTGCAATCTTGCTTTTGTAATTAATTTCTTTTAATAGTACATATACAATATTTAAAAGTAAATAATATTTTTTCCTTGTAATTTCTTCTTGTTTCTCGGCTAGACTTTAAAGAAGAACATAATCTCTAATTTGCGGGAATTGTTTTAATTTTTATAATAGATTTATATTATTTATTTTCAAACCAATTATGAAAAAATAAGAATTTTATAGTCGCCTTGTTTTTTTTTCTTCTTATTCTACTTTAACTGTTATTACATATGTTTTTATTATAATTATGTTTTTATCTAGCTAGAATTAAAAATTAAACCTTTTTCTATCCCTTATTTGTAAACGGTTCAAGTTATCTAGTTGGTAAAAAAAATAAAATAAAAGTAAGTTTCTATAATGAAAAATGATGCTACAACAGATTAATTGCTTCATTAATTTAAATGATTTTATACACAAATAGCTTTTTTATTTGAAAGTTTTAAATAAATTTTTCATTACTTTTTGTACCAAAACTTTTATAATATCAATGTAAATAAAAGTCGGAAGTTTGGTGCAAATAATAATTTTTGATGTAATTGAACTTAATGATGCTTATTAAATTTTTAATGCTGTGTTGTATGCATATGAATGGGGAACTGAAAATATTTTTTCAACATTACCGTTTAAAATTGTAATGAATGATATTAAAAAAAAAATTTAAGATTAATTTAAAAGAAATTAAAACTTTATAGTACGACCGTACGGGATTCGTTTTCGGTCCCCAACTGGCCAATGCAATTTGGATTGTTCTCCCAGTTAAATTGTTTGCAAGCAATAGCGGAAATTTAAGATACGATTTGTCGCTTTAAGAAGAGTGGAAATGATCTCCTATATGTCCCGCTGAAACTTCCTTACCATAAACATCAAAACCATAATTCTTCAAGTATAAAAGGCATCTCATTTAGTGTTTTGTTACCAATATTTATTATAAATAAATTATTGCTAAGATAATTAGAAAAAATCTATCTTGGTAATATATTAATCATTTAATAAATACGTCAAATATCATAATTAAGTAGTTATTTAATAAAAAAAATATGTGTGAGCCTCATCCTCATAAGCTCACGAAAGAAGTTTAACTTCTTTATTTACTTGCAAATATTTATTTGGCTACGGACTCTGGAAGAGGGGGCTAAATTTTTTCTTACGAAATATGTGTGTAATCATTTATTCTTTTTTACGTACCAAATTTGAATGAAATCGGACGAACTTTGGAAGTCGCTGGGTAGGATCAATCAATATTTTGTTACACAATTTATGTGTTTAATCGTTTCCTCTTTTTATTTACCAAATTTGAATAAAATCACACGAACTTTAGAAGTCCGCCCTAGGGAATGCAAAACCGGTTTTTTGGATCCCGGAAATACGGAAAAATTCGGAATTCAAAATGCTAAATTCCGAATTTTTTGAATTTGGTGGAACTTTTACTGGCGGGAATTTTGACCAATTGTTTTTTTTTTTTTTTATTATTTAGGCATAAAGCATTAAAATTCACGAAAATTGAAATCTAAGTAGCTATCGCAAGTCTGCAAATACGTAAAACTTTTTTTCACATTAATCAACAAAATAAGTTGGAGTTCAGTGATTTATTTGGAATTCGAAGTGAAATTAAATTTTGCGATCAAGGGAGGCCCCCCGAGGAACACTTTTGGAAAATCTCTAATATAACTTATTAACAATGCTGCAGGAACATTTTCAATAAAAATTCGATTAAAACTCAATGTTAAAACATTGGATACTTTGTGTTTCAAATTTTTATTTTTCCATTCAGTTTATTCACTTTCGGTTTATTGAAAAGTATAAAATTTTATTTTAATAAAAAATATTTCATAATTTAATTTGTTATAATGTTTTGAACTAAATAAACTAATATTTATGTTAAAGAATAATTTAATTTAATTTTTTAATATATTTTAATTTTTATATGAAATTCCGGAATAAACCGAAATCCGGATTTCATTTCAAGACAATTTCAAAAATCCGGAATTAAATTTTTATTAAAAAAATGCATTCCCTAGTCCGCCCCCCGTGGTGGTCGCTGGGTAGGATCAATCAATTTTTTGTTACGAAATTTACGTGTTTAATCGTTTCCTCTTTTTATTTACCAAATTTGAATGAAATTCTTTGTTACGAAATTTGTGTGTAATCATTTCCTCTCTTTACATACCAAATTTGAATGAAATCGGACGAACTTTTGAAGTGGGCCCTCAGGGGCGGTCGCTAGGTAGGAGACCAATCAAATTTGAAAATAGCCTATAACGACCCTCGATCTGATACAAAGAAATAGTCTAAGTTTGAAAACGATCGGCTGAGCGGTTTAGGTACCGGAATAGACAAACAGACAAACAGCGTTTCTGTTTCATATGATAGAATTTCACTAATTCGAAAAGGAAATAAACTAAATAAATATTAACAACAAAATCAGTTGATCTTTAATTCTGTTATTGTACATTTTTTTAATTCTATCTATATGGTTTTTTTTTTGTTTTTTGCTTTCCACACATCGTTAATATTTTGTTATGTGTGTGTAGTATCGCTATTTTATTTTCGTAAATACATGCTACATGCTACAACGTCTTATATTTCCCTGCTTTTATATTTGTTTTTACTTTTTAACATACTACATTCTGTGGTTATTACCCCTCTTTTGCCGCGTTGTGGCTTTTATTTATCGTGACGCAGCACATACTATATTCTGTCTTCTTTTTTCCCCTATTTTGATCAAAATTTTTTAACAATACCTCGCTTAAGAAGTTAAACTTCAAAAAATAAAGCTGTATTAAATAGGATTTCTTAGAAAATAATTAATCCTTAGGTTTATGTCAAATAAATCAAATATTTTGAAAGGATTATAGAAAAAGCTTTGCCAAAATAACAATTTATTGATTTTTTTTCCTCTAAATCTTCTATTTGAATTGCAAATCTTTTCAAACCTGTGTAAATATAACTCATTAAATATCTAATTTAGTATGTTATGAACATATACATATGTACGTACGCTAAAAATGCAATATAAATTTTAAATGAACTGCGATGGCAATTAAAAATACTTATCTTATTAATTCTCTATTTTATAAAAAAAAATTACTGAGAACTTGAATTTGAGAAATTCATTATTTATGAAATAATTGTTTCACCGGAATAAAGTTATTTTTTTTTCTATTTTTATGAAATCAACACTCAAGCATTGCTTTAGATGAGGTGAAAAAAAGGTAAGAAAAACAACGTATTTTGCGATATCTAAATATCTCTAATGTATAAAACAAAAAGAGACATTATGTTATTGTGTTGTAAGTAAAATTAATGTAATGAAGAATTACTGCTCCGGTTTTGACAAAAATGTATCTATACTTATATCTAGTGTATTGAAAGAAACATTTAAAACTTTTACATAAACTTATTTGTTTTTTTTTAATCAAAAATTATAAGTAAATGAAAATATTTACTAAAACCAGTTTTTTTTTAAATATATGTATGTACATCGTATTTTATGAAATTTTATGAAATATTTGCTTCAATAAAACAAATAGGTATCAAAAATTTTTTAAAGTTTTGCTACAAAAGTTTAGAAGTACAAAACATTTGAAACTTTTTCCGTTCAATTAATTTTCTTCTTTAATTTTAAATATTTAGTCGAAAATTTTTTAGTTTTAGTTATTCCTGTCTTTTTACATCTTTAAAACAATGCTTTGCAGCTTGACTTGAATATTTGAGACTTTTTCTCTTCAGCAAACAGAATAGCATAACTTAAAAAGGAATATGATTGTATCCAAATTCACCATTTCATTAGGAAATCCAAATTGATCTCCATGGCAATTGCAAATAAAAATTCTTGGAAATCCAAACATTTTTTATATGAAAGAGGTAAAAAATGAAAAAATGTACCTAACTAATTAGGATTTTCGAAGGAAAATTTCTTGGATTCCTTGGTATATTGGGTGCAATGGTCAAAATGGCAAATGGGCTTTTAATTAAACATCCTAATTTGAATAACTTTATTTTGAGATGAATAAATTTATTTTATATTTGTAATTATATACATGTATTTACATCTTATACTACTTATTGAAACAACTTCCCAAAATTGGTCTTTGAGATATATATACTATAACTTAAAGATTTATTAAAAGCATTAGTTTTTACTTAACCTAAGTTCTAATCATTGTGTATTGCTTTATATTAATAAGGTATGTATTTAAATTTTAAAGTTAATATATTTAATATATTTATAAAATTTTCGTAGAAATGCTTTATTATTTCATTTTTTTACGCGTTGATTTACATAACTTTCATGATTATTTTCATGGTAAAAATGAATAAATCATTTAGGCGCCATTATTATTTTAAAATTATAATGAATTGGTTATTTAAAAAACAAATTATTTTACATACTTCAGTATTTAATCTCCTAATATTTAAAAAAAACATGTGTGTGTCATTTAATTTTTTATATTTCTCAAAACATAAAATAAAGGAAATAAACTATACCTATATTAATATCATGCATTGTAAGTATAAAATATAAATCATTGACCTTTCACTAAGAAAAAAGAACATTTAATTTCTAAAAAAAATAAGGAAAATATCCTTTTTTTTTCTTAATTTTATTCCAAATATTTTTTAAGGATAATATTTACATTAAGAATAAAAAAGAAAAAAAAAACTTTTATTTGTTTGTTGTAAGAAATTGTGAGGTTAAAGTTAGATTCGAGATAAATTTTTTATGAGACAATGTTTAAAACATAATGGATTAGATAAGCTAGGAGGACAAAATTAGGTATAAATATTCATTTAAACAGAAAATATTAAAAAAAAGTTCAACGAACTTAAAGTTTTAATATTAATATTCGGGTATGGTATGTAATACTTATATGAATATATCCAGTGGTGGGATTCAAAACATTTAACAACCGGTTCGCATCCCGTAAAAAAAAATAATACAATTTTTTTCGTGGTTTCGAATCCTCTCAAAATTTTTTAATTTATTAAATTATAGATTCTAAAGACCTTTCCAGAGCATATATATACTTTCTCCTTCATAAAAACTCATAAATTTTTAGATTGATGTTTGCAAATGTTGTAATTTCGAAACAGGCTTGCTTGTTACACATTTATTACTTTGTAAGAGCATATTTTTACTTTTATTCAGTTCTTTGCTCACAGTAAATAGGATATTTTCCAGTATTTCTTTTAATAAACTAATAAAAAATCCAGGAAAAAATTGTTTTACTTTAAATTGTACACGCACCACTTGTCGAGATACTCATCGTGTGAAAGTAGTTTTTAAATTTTTAGATAACAGACAGACCGAAAGACAAACATCATGTTTTTTATATAATTCAAATTTTATTTTTAATACAAATTTCAATGTAAATTCAAATTGTATATTCTTGGAGTAGTGAAAAATTGCCACGGAGGGACTGTTAAAGCAGTGAATAGTTATATACTTTTTCAGGCGATTTTCGTGAACCTACAAATTTTAGGAAACGGTTCACGCGAATCATAAATATTTTAAGAAACGGTTCGCGCGAACCGGTGCGAACCGGCTGAATCCCACCACTGAATATATCGTATATTGGCAGTAAGACCAAATCATAAGGATAATGTTTTAAGCCACTAGGTTTTACTTGAGAGTTTCTCAACTTATACATAATACATAATTTTTATTATTAATGTTGATAAATAAATTTAACAAACAAAATCTAACGATGTCTTGATAGTGCAATTATGGCATAATTTTTAATGTCAACTATTAAACGAATAATAGAAAATTAGTAGAATAATTTAAGATTAATGTATATTTAAATTTATTATTTATTAATGTTAGATATACATATTCTTTAATACAAAAAAGCAAAATTTCTAGAAGAAATAAAAATCAATATGGACAATTTTCTATTCAAAATCAAAAACATCACTAGCTAATACATAACAAACTATGTACATATATGTACCAAAATGTCCCAAAAAAATATTTTCACTTCGTTAGTTTCTTATTCAGAACCAAAAAAAAAAAATGACATTTTCAAACCATTTTTAAATTTTCATACCCTTGTGCGATTTCTGTATTCATTATAATTCCATACCAAAATAAAAAAAAAAAATTCTCTACAGGTGGTGAAAATAATTTCTAAATTTAATTCTACGAAATGAATGCCAGCCGGTCTTATACTTTAATGCTATTCTTTTTATTCTTGCCTTTTTAAATTTTTAAATTGAAATAATTTTGTCATTGTGTTTGAGTTTATTTTAATAATTTATTAACAAACTATAAGTATATGTTTTTATAATTAAGAAGTCGTCATGTTTTTTTTTTTTTTGTTTTCATTTCTTTAGATTTTTGTATCTTTTACAAATAGGAATGTAATTTAGTCATGTTGAATTCAAAATTATAACATACTTACATAGATTATTTAAAAGTAAAGCAAGTAATATGTCTATATGTAATGATTTTTTCTTTTATGTTTGCTACGTGCCTGTTTTAATTTATATGGACCATGTTATGAAATATGTGTGTCTACTATTTAGTGTACAAAAAAAACATTAGATATTTAGTTACAAAAAATATTTCAGCTTTAAATATTGTTTTCTAGAATACAACAGAAAATTCCGATTGCGCTTATAAATTTAACAAAGAAATGGTTTTATAGTTCAAAAACTAAAGAATTTATTCACAGCATAGCTTAAGAAAACAAAATTAAACCTAATACAAAAGTACGTATAATGTAAGTATGTAATAGGGATATAATTTTATTTGTTGGTTTCATTCATTGTGTATATATTTCATTGAAATTGGTTTGAATTTTCAAGTTAACTTTTTTTCCGTTACTGTTACGAACAAAGTAAGTATATTTAGCTTGTCACAAAAAGAACAAAGCCCACGATACATAAGTATATGTTTTCATTGTAAAATATTATATACATTTGAATTTAAGTTAAAAAACGTTAAGGATTATTTGGTTTATTTCATGTCTATGTTAAATACCTAACTTAAGATGTAAGTATGCACTTAATTAACAAAAACTTGAAATGTTATAAAGCCTTGACTTGACACTAGAATATATGATGAAAACATTTGGAATAAATATTCCAAACGAATGAACGAAAAAGGATCGTTTTTCATTTACCATGCATATTGGAAAAATTTTCACAATTATTAAAATTGATTTTTAAATTACAGTTTTCATTCCAGAAACAAATATTGCGAAATACTTAAATAGAAAATAAAAATGTAAACAACAATGTAGAATTGTAGATGAACTGCTTAAAACTCTTAATTTATAAAGAAACCCTCAAGGGATAATTTTAATAAGAATTTTTGGTTATGAAAAAATTATCATATACTTAATACCGAAGGAAACATTGGTTCTAAAATTTTTAAATCAATTTTCATCTATTTTATATTTATGAATAATTAGAAGATATTACAAGTAACTATCATTTATAATTGAATTTAAGAAACTTATGCATTTAATTATAATTGTTTATTTTATTTTTTTGTTTTCAAAGACCGTCCCGAATAACTGATAGTTTTTTAAGTAGTAGGAATGCCCGAAGTTTACCAAATTTAATTTCAAATCTTCATGCTTCGACAATTTTTGTTGTAAATATTGAAGTTAAGTAAATACAGCCAATAAGAGTGTAACTAATGAATGTTATTATTTTTCTTGTAAATCATTGTCTTATCCATAAAAAAAATCTTTTAACAAGAATGTCATAAAAATTTATTTTATGATTTTTCATAAAATGAATTATAAAACAAAAATTATTTTGTTTTGAAACACTTATCGCTATGTTAGATCCAGGTAGGTCAGTTCTAAAAATTTAATATGGGAATGAAGTGTAAATAAATTTTAAGAATTTTTATTTTTTTGCCTTTTCTTCAAAGACAATAAAATGTTAAATCCGTTTTTGTAAAATTTTCTAATTAAAAAAAATTTAAAATTTATACAAAATGAGTTATATAGTCTACTGCTTGCTACTCTGTAAAGTTCTTTATATTCTTTATGTATATAATAGTAAACACTGGAAATATTAAGATTATGTGTAAGTTAGGTCGCTTTAATTTTATTTGACATAGAACATTTTTTTTATTTAAAACGATGAACAAAATATAAGTATTATTATTCTATAAAGCAACAGAAATAGACGAAAGATTTCTAGTAAAAAATTTATACAAGATGATATGGGAACAAGTCTTCAACTTTGTAACATCAACATCATTATCTTTAAATTAGAGTAAAAAAAACCCACGAAAAAAAAAAGTTTTGTTCGTTTTGTTGAATTTCAACGCTATATTATTATGACTAAGTATGATTATTAGCAGTGAATTGGTTATCTACCCAAAAATCAAAGATTTCTACACACTCCAAATTGAATTGAATTCTTCAGTAAAAAAAAAAACATTAAATCATTTCAAGGTCTTCAGTTTAACTCTCTTTGATTCGTTTCTTTGAATTTATTTTCTTCTTGCACTCAATTTCTTTGAAATTTTAATAATTTTTTTTATTGCTGTTAACATTGGACCTCCTTCAATATCAAATAGTTTTTAATTTTTTGTTCAAAGTTTGATTTAAAAAAAAAGAGGAATCTCACAAAAAAAAAAATTAGAAACAAAATTTTGGGAAACATAAACAATAATTGGAATAGAAATAAAATAAAACTTAAGATTCACATTACCTTATGCTTTACTATAAACAACATATTTTTATTATGGCTTCAGAGAACGATTGAAGTAAGATCCATTACATTAGTTTTGATATGATCTGAAAATTTAATATTTTTATGTGTTAAGAAAATCGCAGGCAACGTAGTATATCGGTGTGAAGTTTTCTACGATAGTTATCGTACAAATGCTGGTTTACCATTCCCTCTTGCGTAATTCATATAAGACTGAGCGACCGAAAGACTTTTTGTATGTCTATGCGGAGCTTTCAAAATCTGTCCACATAAAACTTTATCGTGTGACGCTGCTGGCTAAATATAAATGTATTACTACAAAATCGTGGATAACTACCGCGAATCAAATTTCGAATAGAAGTTCAAATTTTCATATTTGATTGACATTAAGAAAGTTGATATTTTCAATTTAGAGTTTTAAGAATTTAACGTTTTTAAATTTTTATTTTTTTAACTTCATACTTAATTTCAAGACATTATCGTTTATAATAAAATAATTTTAAAAAATGAATTGCTGTTTGTTTTTCTTCTAAAAAAGAAATTTAACACCGAAAGGAAATAAAAAATCCGAAATAAGGAAAAAAAAATTCATAGACAAACTGGAAAATAAAGGTGTTGTTTACTGTGTACATATACGGTGGCGCACAAATTTTTTTTTCCAAAATATTTGTACATTCTACATATAGTATTAAATTTTATAGGTTTTTGATTGATTTTGTTTTAAACAAAAAAAAAATTCAAATACTTAATGAATGAAAATTGAGCGGTATATTAATGATATACTTTTAAATTTTTAAATGAATTTTAAATTGATTTCACATAATTAATGTGACAAAATACCGTATAATTTCGGAACTATTTTAATTTATTTTTATTTGATCAATTATACAAATTCGATATATGTACTTACAGTTTACGAGTATATTTATTTATTTTAAACAGAAAACGTGGACTCAATTTAATGTATTAAGAATATATAATAACTTCAATATAAGTAAATAATGTGTGATTTTTAACACGTTTTCTTCGTAACTATAATGAAGATTCACTGGTTTAATTTAAGACGATATTAAAGGTTTTATTCAGTTTCCACGATTAAAAACTTTACTTTGTGTAATGTATTTATAGTATATTACGTCGAGATCTTATTTGATAATATGCATATGACTTGAATCAAGAATTTGTTTAATTTGATTTGAATATTCATAAGTAAAATGTCAATTCTACATAGTATAACTATATTATATACGTATAGTTATATGTGTAGGTATACAATTTGTTAATACATATTACAAATGTATGTATTAAGTAGTGTAATATAAATATTACTAATAATATTTTTTTAATTGACTAATAGAAATTTCAACGTTAAATCTATTGCAGCCAGATCAATAATATTGAAAAAAATATTTACATAAGTAGGTATGTAGGTACTTATATTATTATTTGTTATTATTATTAGGATAATACATTTAGTGGAATAATAATATAAGTGAGTGTAATAATTGCATTTTAATTAAATTGAAAAATGTATTTAATTAAAATTTCTAGGAATTTCTGTTGATTATCATATAAGGAAAAATACTTTAATTGTGTTAAGTATATGTGAATTAAGTTTAGCTCAGAAAATGAAAACTACAATCATTTCCAAAAAGAATTTATTGCTAACAGAAATGAATAGTTTTAACTTTAATTATATGGAAATAGTTATAATTATATTATCAAGTATATATAAGTATATTATTGATTTTACAGAATCGAGTTACTGAATTATTTTATTAATACCAAATGCTGTTATGAAGAGTTAATCAGTTTTTTTAACTGATATTTTAAAAAGCACAATTACATATATATGCACTATGCTCCAGTCATTCGATAACATATAGAATAATATATACTTCATACTACTTAATATTAATAATGATTTTTCTAATATGCACAAAATTGATTATTTAATTTGGCCATCTATAACTATAACTAATCAAATTTTAAAATATTATTCAAATTTTCGAATTATAAATTATTCATATCGATAAAAACAAAACATTGGGTCAAGAAGTCAAAATAATTATTTAAACACATGCATTTCTGTTGTTATAATAGCTCTTGTCCGCATGAGGCTTTAGTCGTATAGTGCGTCTAACGGTTCGAGCTGTAACATTAAGAGCGCAGGCGGAGATTTTTATTTATACAATTCCCACCTTCAAACAATTTTAAACGCGTACGTACTACTTTTTTGAGACTTTTTTCGTTTATTAATTGAAATTACAAATGAACTTAATGTGATATTTGGTTGTCGAAGTTTTATAAAATTTTATAACATTGTAAAACTTTGATACAAATATTAGAAATGAAACAAGAATTTCCCAGAGTAAGCGAAAAAGCGGACGTTGTGGAATATTTCTGAACTGGTTGTAAAAAGCATGCGTGTACGCGTACTATTGGAATGAAAAGCTCAAGTACGCCCTAAATGAGAACTATACTTTCGAATAAATTTTGAATTTCGTATATAGTATTGCAATTTTTTATGCTCTCCGGTAATTTTTCAGAACACAAAACGTAAAAACGTAATGTCTAATTTTGTCATTCGTTCAATTTGTCGCATAAGATACATGATTTAGTAATTTTACCTTCTTTCTATTTTAAACTATTGAATTTATTACGTACCATTCATCAATATTTACATTTTGCATACAATTCTAGAAAAATTAAAATTTCAGAATACTTACAAAAACAAACAACCGAATCTATATTCAAAAACAGAAACTAAAACAGTGTTTAATAAAATTTTTAATTTCACCCCAAATATCGTCTGGTTCTAGGTTTATTTACAATTGAAAAAATATATAATAAAATAAAACAGAAACCATACAAAAACGTGAGAAACATGTTTGTTTTGAGTGAATCTATTCAAGTGTAACATACTAATGTAGTGTTTATATTTTTAAAAGTAAGTGTATACAAAAATTACTGTAACAATGTTTCCTCCTTGGCAATAACATTTACATAAATATGTATTTTTATATGATCTACCTACTTTTATATAAATATTACATACTATATACCTGTAACATTTTATTAAATTATTTAAATCAATAACTTTGATACACAAAAATACTCAAAAAAAAAATTAAGACTCTTAACAGTTAAAAGTGTGTTTCCAAAATAAGCGGTAGAGACGGAGCAGTTGACATCACTGAATATATATATGCCTTATATTTTTGACAAAATTAAGTAAGAGCATATCTAACTGGATAGATGTACTTATTCACATTGTATACTTATATAAATACAATTTCATAATGAAAGGAAAATTTTCCGATGAATTTTAATATAAAAGTAAAAATATATATATATATATATATATATAAAAATATAAATATATATCGATATGTGTAA